>VTPC01091302.1:24716-65254 GCA_011009095.1 Ignelater luminosus
GAATAATTTTGTGCTAATTATGTGCTAATTTCGTCCCATAATGAAAAATCTTGTGCTCCCTCAGAAACCCCAAGAAACACAATCGTATGGTGGGGGCGCCAGCCATACGTTAAGCTAGCGCCCACTTTATTCTTATATTAAAAAAATGAGCAAAACCTATGTGAATAATTTTGTGCTAATTTTGTGCTCCAAATATATGTATATCACAATTCTTTTCTGGCGTTCTAATCGAAATATACCAACACTTATATACACTTTGGGGGCGCTGAGCAAACGTCTAGTCAGCATATGTAATATTGAAAATAGTGTTTTTGCGAACAGTAAGGCGTACAAGAATTTTATGCTAATCTTGTACTGCATATATAAGTATAGCACAAATATTGTAATCGTTTTCTAATCAGCTCCATATAGCTGGCACCTCACTTCGTCGAATTTGAAAAAAAAGTATTCCAGAAGTCCGAAATGTTGAATCACTTTAATTGTGTTAAATCATTGCTTAATCTCAAAGTCTAGGCTTTGGGTCTCCTGCAAGTCAAAGTTAATGTAATTAATATTCCAGTAAAGTTCTTTTTAATTTTATTTTATTAGTTTTGCCTATAAAGCACTCACGCTAGTCTTTTCTGTTATTCCTTCGTCTTTCATTACTTATGGGCCTATTCCTTTAAAATTACTTCTTCTTTTCGTATATTTTAAACAAAAGTGCCAAAATAAAAACTCCAAAGAATTTTGTACGCACATAACATACTATATTACTGCATTATACATACATTAATTAAAATAATAATTTTATTTACAACAGAGCTCGACATTTGTACTTACATACTTAATTATATTTTACAGATGTTAATTATTATTCTGTGGTGTGTTTTGTAATTTGTAATTATTTTATATTAATTTAAATGTTCTGACAACTGCAACCTGATTATTGACTATTAATTACAATATGTATAGGTAAGTTGTTACATAAGTATATCTGTAGGAAGCTTCTATTTTCTATTGGTACGAAATAATGTTGTATTTTACACAGCCCCACCAAAAAAAAATAAAGGTTTTGACCTGGGATCGTGACTATGGTAGTCCGATGTATTTTTTGACGCTGAAACCTAGTCCGATTTCAGGATAACAAATATACTCTCAAAATCTTGCGTTAAAGCAAAAAACACCCCCAAAATAGGGTAAAATCACTCCTTACACATGCTGACAATTTTTATATATAAAACATGAAACAAGTACCAAGCGGATTAAACCAACAACCGAGGGTGTTTAAAAAGGGTGAAATATCAAAATACGATAAATATTTAGATGTAAAAGATTGATGATGAACGTAAATGTATATATAGCACTTGAAAATTGACCTCCAATATATGGCCAGACATCCCTTCCTGCCCTCCCTGAGATTAGACCACTCCAAAATGAGTCTTAATCACCCCTTGGATTAAAATACAATATTTGGACATAAACCTTTAGTGTATGTTCAACACTTTTCCTATACTAAACATTTGCTGTTTTAAGCCATTTTCTGGGTACATGTATTGTATTTTAATCTAAGGGGTGATTAAGACTCATTTTGGAGTGGTCTAATCTTCTCAGGCAAGCGAGGGAGAGATGTCTGTCCATATCCTGGAGGTCAGTTTTCAAATGCTATACATTTACGTTTTTCATCAATCTTTTACATTTAAACATTTATCGTATTTTGATGTAAGGGGTAGTTTTACCCTTTTTAAACACCCTCTTGGTACTCGGTTGTTGGTTTAACCCCCTCGTGGTACTTGTTTCTTGCTTTATATACAGTGTGTCCGCGGATTGAGTTGACAGGAGGAAAAACTTTTTTATTATTGGTCTTAGAACAAAATGTCACTCTTAATAAAATTTTCTGCTTGTTTCAAAGCCTCTAAAAATGGTAATATAATTTTGATGTTACCAACAATAATGAAGAAAATTTAAAAAACCGCATTACTTTAGTATAAAAAAACTTGAAAATCAGATTACCACGTTTGAACTGCACCTGAGAAAAAAGGCTAACATGGCAATCTGATTTTTGAATAAAATAAAGGGTTTTCCAATAAGAGGTGTTATTTTGATATTCAAAGAAAAGTGCCATTTTTTAATATAAATGATCGGATGTTTATTTCATTATAAAGAGGAAGGTATGCCGTTAATAGTGGAAAATAACATCAGGCAAATGACCACCACGACCACGCTTACAGGACAATATCCTTTTCATGAAATCTTCCATAACCAAATCGCAAAGTGGCTGCCCTATGTCCTCGATAGCCTCACGAATTCCATCTTTGAGGTCTTGAATCGACGCTGGGCTGTTGGCGTAGACCTTCTCTTTCACGTGGCCCCAAAGAAAGAAGTCGCAAGGTGTTAAATCACAAGATCTCGGTGGCCAATTGTGATCACCTCTTCGAGAGATAACACGGTCCGGAAACTTTTTCCGTAAAAGATCAATGGTTTCGTTGCTTGTGTGGCACGTAGCGCCGTCTTGTTGAAAGTAAACGTTGTCCAGATCAATACCATCCAATTCCGGCCATAAAAAATCGTTAATCATCTCTCGATAGCGCAATCCAGTCACCGTAACTGTTGCTCCAGCCTCATTTTCGAAAAAGTAAGGTCCAATGACTCCGCCGGACCATAAACCGCACCAAACAGTCACACGTTGAGGATAGAGAGACTTTTCAACAATAACTCTTGGATTTTCTGAGCCCCAGATCCGACAATTTTGCTTGTTGACGAAGCCACCGAGGTGGAAATGGGCCTCATCACTCAAGATGATTTTTCGATGGAATTCTGGATCATTTTCATGCATTTCAACGACCCAATCAGCAAAGACACGACGTTGTTGATGATCGGCCGGCTTGAGTTCTTGTGTTAACTGGACTTTATAAGCCTTAAGACCCAAATCTTTATGCAAAATACGGTGTAATGACGTTTGTGGAATGGCTAATTCCAAAGAACGACGAGGAATGGACAAACCTGGGTTTTCTTTAACACTTTCGGCTACAACAGCAATATTCTCGGCTGTTCTTGAGCGACGTGCACGGGTTTTATTCTTCACATCACTAACTTGTCCCAAGAGCTCGAATTTTTTCACCAATTTCTGTATTGCGGTCCGACAAGGTGCTTCACGGTGACCCAAAAATGTTCGAGTTTTACGAACCGTCTCTGCCAAATTTTCACCATTTTTATAGTGAATTTTAATAATTTCAATGCGTTGTTGAAGCGTGTATCGTTCCATATTTATTAATGGCGTAGTTTCTACTTGTCAAATGTCAAAAAATGATAGCTTCAAAAGTGACATCTACCGAAATAGCGGGCTATTCAAAATAACACCTCTTATTGGAAAACCCTTTAAATAAATTTCTAAACTATTAGTGTTAACTTTAAGATTTGGCATGCTTTCGATTATACTGGACAATACTAAGCAATTTACGTCTGCAGTAAAATTGTTAAACCTAGATTTATACGCCACTTTAATGAAGGTGCCATTGGCCATTATAAAGCCATAGGCCGAAGACCCAACAATACGTGGACAGTAATGAACGGATTGGCCATTAAGACTAGAAGAATCACTGATGCAATAAAAGTACTACCATTATATGAAGAGTTTTTTTTCAAAACGCAACAAGTCACACTGAGTAGTTTTCGAGAAAACGGCAAAAGTTTGTCATGAGAATATCTCATATCTGAATATGATAATTTTCGTTTTATATGAAAATTATTAAATTGGACTTACTGTACGCAAAAAATTCCTCATAGAAAATTCTTGGTTTTTAAAAAATTTGGAAAAACTACTGGACATGTTTCGTTTTGAAAAGAAAATTGTGACTTATTGCGTTTTGAAAGCAAAATTGCGTACTTGACCATTTGTATATATCAAAGAATGCCGTCATTTTGGAAGAATTTTTATTTTTTTTTAAAATAAACATGCCTAACTAACTAAGTTATAAATTCTAATTAAACAAAAAAAAAAGTTAAGTTACAAATAAGAACAAAATTAATGGATTGGCCCAGATTCTTCTTCCAAACAACCGCAGAGTTTCTCAGCTTCATCTGTTTGTTCTTCAAAAGTAATTTGTTCTTTCAAAATCTCAAAGTAGAAATTTAATTGTTCTTCCTTAATCCACTCTTTGCCAAAACGTTTTTTCAGTAACATATTGACGGCTTTCTCTTTGTCCTGTAAAATTCCGTTTGGAGCATTCAGCAGTGGTAACTCCAAAACGTTTAGCTCTTTAAAACGTTTTATTAAGGTAGGCCATGGTTTTGAGTCGTCATGACATTTATAGGTAATTTCGCATTTTAATTTAACTAGACTTTTATGCGAGTTATTATTTGAAATTTTTTTTAAATATAACTTTTTTTGCTCACTTAGTCCTTCAACTTCTTGAAGAATTCTTTTAAATTGTAAGCCGTCCAATCTATCTGGAATTTGTTTACTTGGCCAAATTTTTGATGAATGTCCTCATAATCTTTGGATAAAAAAATTTCAGGATGTCGTCTTAACTCTTTTTCAACTCTTTCGAACACCCTATCTACTGGAAGATACGAATGGCCAGTGACTGAAAAAACTATTTCAATTTCTGAAACGTTACGTGGCAAATGCTTACTGAGCCCCCATAGAAGCAGATGTGACTGTCTTTATTCTGACCCCCACAGCCATCTGCAGAACCGGTAGCATTTGATCCACGGCCACACTGATTTTCAGTCCGCGTGTAAAAATGTGGCGAAGAACTTTTTACGTCAACAATGCAAAATGCATAAAATCCAATCTGCAATAAATAGAAGCATTCCCGAATTAAAAGTTTTGGTAGCTGTTGCGCTTGCTGAAGATCAAAGCAAGACAATGCAACACCTTTTCTTCTTCTTTCATCATTAAATAAAACTGTTATGCTCTTATTTTATGTATTTTCAAACTCGTTGATGCTTCATTTTTAATTTGCGAACAATTTGTGGTTGTTAGTTTGTATTTGAGGCGTTTACAGTAGCTGCACACATCACTTGCAGGAGACCCAAAGCCTAGACTTTGAGATTAAGCAATGATTTAACACAATTAAAATGATTCAACATTTCGGACTTCTAGAATACTTTTTTTTCAAATTCGACGAAGTGAGGTGCCAGCTATATGGAGCTGATTAGAAAACGAGTACAATATTTGTGCTATACTTATATATGCAGTACAAGATTAGCATAAAATTCTTGTACGCTTTACTATTCGCAAAAACACTATTTTCAATATTATATATGCTGACTAGACGTTTACTCAGCGCCCCCAAAGTGTATATAAGTGTGGTATATTTCGATTAGAACGCCAGAAAAGAATTGTGATATACATATATTTGGAGCACAAAATTAGCACAAAATTATTCACATCCGTTTTTCTCATTTTTTTAATATAAGAATAAAGTGGGCGCTAGCTTAACGTATGGCTGGCGCCCCCACCATACGATTGTGTTTCTTGGGGTTTCTGAGGTAGCACAAGATTTTTCATTATGGGACGAAATTAGCACATAATTAGCACAAAATTATTCACATACTTTTTGCTCATTTTTTTAATATAAGAAAAAAGTGGACGCTAGCTTAACGTATGGCTGGCGCCCCCACTATTCGATTGCGTTTTTCCGAGATTCTGAAAGAGCACAAAATTTTAAATTATGAGACGAAATTAGCACATAATTAGCACAAAATTATAGAATACTTTTTTCAAATCCGACAAAGTGGGGACGGCAGCTATATGGAGCTATCTGTGACCCTGGATGATAAAACACACCAGTGTGTCAAAATATCGTTTTTGAGTTATTGATGGATTTGGGCACCTTAACTTATACAAATCAAGTACAATAACTCATTTTTTTATTTTGCACATTTTGAGTGCAAATTCGTTAAGTTAATATATGTACTACATTTACACAAAAGCATAAGTTGTGATTCGTTTTTCTTTCGTTTATTTTTGTTCAATTAAGCTTTTGGTTTAGGTGCTACTAAGTCTTGTTTATCACAATCGATACACAAAGGTCTGATGTGCTAATATAAATACCACTGCCTTTCCAAAGACAGTTCTGCAGGTTGAATACCTGGAGATAGATTACCGTGGGGTGGCGAAGAAATTTGAAGATGAAATTCTTCTTCCTCAGAATTCACAAACTGTTTACAAAATACTTTTTTGCCAATAAATGTAAAATGGTGGCAACGGCTAATACCTAGAAACAAATACACAACAAAAAGAAAATCTTATGGAATAGGTACATTTAATAAATTGCTTTACCTAGAAGATTACAGTTAAATTTCTTGAAATATTCGTCCCATTTTCTCCAAACAATATCCGTTCCACTAACGCTTCTATTAAATCCGCTATGACATGTATTAATGCAGGTTATGAAGTCTTCATAGCAGTCGATGTTGGATTTCAAAAACTTTAATTTAATGAGCCCAGATATTCTATCTAGCGCAAATTTTGTATGACCCGCGAGAAGAAAGTCGAACATAATTTTCAAGTTTTTTTGCGTTGTCGTACACCAACGATGTAGTGCAACATCGCGTTATTTTTGTTTTGGGACACACAGTTATCAGCAAACAGAATTAGCATGTCGACTGATGGATGTGTTCCTAGATAATGATGTAACATGCTTACAGTTGCGTTCGGACCCTTGCCGATGCCATTTGCTTCGTCGATTAGGAAGTTCGTTTGTATTCCCGTTTTCTCATCATTAATTCCAAAAATACTGCATTTGCTACCAGCCTTGAAGTAAGCGGAGCCCACTTGTTGTGGGTTATTAAGATACGAAATGTTCCGAGCAAAATTGAATGACAAACTTGAAGAACTTCCTGCTGCAGTTTGATGACATCACATTTTATAAAATTCTCGCTCAGTTTTGGCTCGATTAATATGTTCCAAAGCGATATTGAGTTTTTCTTTTTTTTGCTTCTACATTTCCTGTCCTCATGAGTAAAACCGCGTTTTGGTGGCAAGTATCACAGAGGTCATCGGCTGGTTTCATAGAAGCTATGTATGGACAGTGTTTACTCCATAATTTATAAAATAAACTGTCACCAACCATGAGCACCTCTTTTCCTTCGCAAGATTTAATGTAACGACGAAATACTGAAATTTTCGTTTTAATGGATGGAAGTTTCATAACCTTGAAGTCCTTGGATTGCGGAAGGCGATCAGGTAGTGGAACCGCAACTTTATCGGCGAAAGCCTTTTTTCCAGTTAGACCAAGATTTCTGGCGGACAATCCTTTACTATCCAAATGTCGAATTAAATTTTTATAACGTTCCGACATCATGTATGAAGAACTGCATTTTCTGACAAATTTCAACTCCATGGAATACATACATAGTATTCCGTCGAGTTTTGGTCTCTTTGATCCTTGTTGTATACTTCTCCCTTGTTGCATTATCGTAAAATTTTTTCAGTAAACAATGTTGTGGATGAGCTTCTAAGTGACTTAGAATACATAAATCTTGTTCATCTGTTGATAACTCCTGGAAGTACTCGTAATCTCGAAACTGGCACACAAGATTTTTCGGCAACTGTTTATCGCATTGCTTTTAAACGGCAGGTTTCACTATCCTCACTATACATCGATTGTACAGTTTCCAATTCGTTTTCATCTGTTGGTGACATTTCGATCACATTAGCTCTTACAGTTTGTCTTGCAGCAATCGATGTTTCATTAAGTTTTCGAGAACAGCATGGTTCAATTCACATCTTGCAATAGATTGGTTGGTAGAATTTTCGAATTTGCTTCATGTTCAATCGATTGCTCACTATCTTCGTCACTTGCATGTACATCATCAGATTCGTATTCAATATGCGTGGTTCATCATCAAAATCGTAGCTCATGTTTAACTTTATTAACTCCTGCTGTACACCTTGAAGTACATTACTTTCTTGTTCTGCTTCCATAATTATTAAATTACTTAATTCGAATTTCAGGATTTTATAATGAATTTACACACTTTTACAACTTGCTGCTAACTAATTTCATATTTTTCAATCAGTCACAAATAAACAAAATTAAAAATAAAGCAATAAAACTGATAACTTTAAATGCATTTTTCTCTAAAACGTATTTTGACACACCAGGTGTGTTTTATCATCCAGGGTCACACCTGCATTTCATCCAAAATGAGCATCCAAAGTGAGCAGTAAACGAAGTAGAAATGTTTTCTACTTTTGATGAAACGAATGGATGATTCATCCGCAATAAAACAACAGCGACAAGTCTAAACTTGCATTTCATAAAGCGTGTGGATCCAGTTAGCAAACAGTTGTTCGTAGAACATAATGCTGTGCAGTAGAATCGTGCCAGTAAAGTTGAACAACGTCTTTTCCGTGGAAAGATGAATATATGGACATATTTTTAGAAATATATCGAAATTACGGGTATCTCTGGAGCAGTAAATCAGAGAATTATCATTAAAAAAATATACATCAAGTAGTTCGTCATTGTCCTGGTATCACTTTTCCTTGATTCCAGTCTTCTGAGTCCATTAATTCTTGATCAATGTATGGTTGATATTATTATTAGTGGATGTTGTTCTTAGCCAGTTGTGCAAAGCACATGTAGTTTTTACGATTTGCTCTGTGGTAGTTACACTTAATGGAATTGGTCTTTCGAAGATTCTAAATCGAGCTAATAATATTCCAATACTATTTTCTACAACTCGTTGAGCTCTTAGAGTCTGTAGTTGAAAACTAATTGAGTCTTATTTAGAGCGGTAGTTCTAGGAAAAGGTTTGAGTATGTTTGTGCGCAACGGAAAAGCGTCATCGGCAGCAAAAACACCTTCCAAAGGTATATTAAGAAGGCTTTGCTATAAAGCTTCGTTAAATTCCGATTTGGAAAACACTGTTGTAAGAACCTGAAATCGATAATTCTGTTATACTTTTTGTATGGATATCTTGGCTATTCAGTATTTTAATTTTGAACTGCTTTTTAAAAACATCAAGCAAAACACCAGTCAAACGACAAGTCAGGTGCAGTTTTGCAAGATACGGATGAACTTAAAAAAGATCGAGTAAATACTTAACTCAAATGTGAAAGATCTGGAGATCGTCAAAATTTTACCGATGGAAATTTTGAATTAGAAACACAAGAGCAAGCAACCAGTCAATTAACAGCTACTCCATTTACTAGTCGTGGAAACAAGTGTGGATCGTCCTCAAATGTACGACAGAAACAAAGATCTTCGAGTACCGTGGAATCAATATACGGAACAATAGAGAAGTTTGCGAGAATGTATAATGATAATAAAACTCGAAGACAAATACACGCATTTGATGCTTTTTGCAACAGTCTTGCAATACTATTAGAGAAAATGCCACTTTGAAAAGCTTTGATAAACTTCCGAAATCATCAGTGATATGCTACAAGTTGGTATTCAATAAAGGGCATTTAAAGTACGAAAACAAGTTCCTGTAGCAAGATAATGAAGAGTGACTTGCGATTTAAGTCTTGCAGGCAACCTGGTCTTAAAAAGTTGTCATTCTTCTGTATCAAAAGACTAACTTTTTCTAAGAGAGAATCCAACTGAGCTTCACTCAGTCTTAAATGCATCTTCTGCAGCTAGTTCTACCAATAGTTGCGTCGATGCTACCAATTGCTCTCTTCGTTGAATCCAAGGTTTTACATACCATCGACGAGGTCGACGTTTTCTTTTCTTTTCTAGCAATTTACGAAATTTCTCTGCGAGAGCTAAACACATTAACTCAATCCCGACACTCATTAAATCAGTTGCAACCATTTCGAACACTAGTGAATCAAATTCATTCATTGAATGGTATTCATTCATTGAGAATGCATACACCTTTCACTGCGGATAAATCATCCGTGATGTAAGTACATCCAAAGTGTAGAAATGTAAATTCGCCTTTATGGATGATGATGAAGATGCAACTAACGTTACGAAGAAATGCTTTTTTACAATCAAGCGTGCAGGATGTTATTTTCAATGATTGTGAGCTTGGCCAAGGCGATAATATAATCTCTAAACAAAACAACTTTTGTAATCTGACCAAAATAAAATGTCAGCTAGAAGCATACACATCCAGTACTAATAATAAATAACAGAATACGTATGTAGACTTCTTTCCACGGAACAAGTTGTATACGAGTGCCGCCACTACATAATTCCTTAGCGATGTACTTACCGATTCCACAGTCGGTTGCAAAGCGAGGTAGTCGACTTGGGATCTACCAGAACAAGTAATGACCGATAGGACAGAGAGTATGGAAGCATCCGCCAACAGGTTGTCAAGTATCCGTCCGGTATTGAGGGAGGCCGGCCACCAGACCACTTGTCCACATCATCAGCCAGCAAACGTCGTCTGCGATTGGAAGCGAGGCCCAGTTGCAGATTCGACCATTAACCGGTGCCCTTCGCTAAACGCCGGCGGCGGCGTAAGCTCTATTAGGTACTCCATCCCACAACCTTGTTCGATTGGTCCGCCCGTGAAGGTTTGAGGCCCCTCTGCAGGCCATGACCATCCATCACCAGTCAGCCATTTGAGCTTGACACTCCTTAGGGCTGACCCTCCAATTCCCTAAAATTCGTAGTCTGGCCTTCACCGCTCCAATTCTATTTCCATTCCTTCCTAATCGTTTTCTCCCCCCAAGTCCTCTCGCGGCGCGAACTGCGGGGAGTTGTGGTTCTTAAAAAAATCATTTTTCCACAATTCCTATCCTGTCAACATATTACCATTCCACTAGAACAACTTCCAGAAATCTGTTTCAACCTCCCCTCCACTAAATTAAAAACCACCAATTTCATTCACTTTCCCGCCAACAACATCAAGTCCAGCAGCAGCACCCACCAAGTGTTCAACTATATGAGAGTCACCTTCAGTTCATCCACCAATCTACAACCATCACCATGACGATCAACTCCAGCCCACAACACAATCTCCAAGGCTCCCTCTAGAACCAAGACCACCCTTGCCTCCAATTTAATTCAATACCAATTACGCTCAGTCTAAGGCAGCAATCAGCACCATTCCAACTTCCATTACTCCAGTTCAACGTAGCCAACCACCGACGACAACGGAAGAGCGTCGCGAATAGCCACCACCAATATCTTAGTCTACGACTTGAGAGAAGCTGCAAAATCTTCTAAAGCCTCTGCTTCAAGGTAGGAACTGAGATGAACTTATCAACTGCAGAGGTCTGTAGTCGAAACCTTGTTAGTTGTTCAATACCTTTGCAGTTCATGTAACAGTAATAGTTGGATCCCTCACAATTTGACAGAGGCGCAAAAACAGGTACGTGTCAATTATGGCAAGGAAATGCTCCAGTAATTCGACTATGGTCGTTCAAATTCTGTGTGTTGCATCGTAGTAGGTGACGAAACATGGATATATTCGTATGAGCCTAAAACAGCAATCGACTGTGTGGGTATTTCAAAGTGAATCAATACCAACAAAAGTAGTGCGTTGACAAAGCATTTCGAAAAAGATGATTGCTTGTTTCTTCGGAAAAATGAGTCGCGTTGCAACTGTCTCATTTTAGAGGATCTAAGACAGTTAATGCTAATTGGTATACTTCAAATTGTTTGCCGGAAGTCGTCACTGAAACTAGAAGAAAACTTAAAAATCCAGTCGGCCAATATAGCCTCCTTCCACACGGGCTACACCTCGATAACTCTTGGGTGTAGCCCTCACCATAAGAATCAAATATTCAAGAGCACGAGATATCCCCCGCAACGCTTCTATCGATTACCCAACCGCACGCCTATGGGCACCAACTTTTCTTCTTTTGTCTTCGTTATCCTATCAATTGCGATTTATTACGTGCTAAAAGTGGTTTTTTTTTGAAAAAAAAGGCCTACTACACTGTTTCCGAATTTGGCCTCCTCTTTCGACGGTGAAAATTTCAATTCGATAGGACGAATACTGTTCCCACGCGAATAACCAAACACCAAAAATAATGAATTCACAAATTTCGCATCTCTGAAGATCCTCCGGGCCTTTTAACCAAATTTAGAACAGTAAAATAGCCCATAGTATTTATTAAAATGCGAATTTTAGTATGCAGTATGCAATTAGCCAAACTCAGAGAACACGTTGCTAAGGTGAAAAAGAACAAAAATATCATAGTAACACTTTTTGATTAGATGAAGTGGAAATCTCGGAAAATTTTAACCAATCTTTTCAAGAAAGTTCCTAACAATTTTATACATTTTAAAGTTGTGTCAGCAAAGCCAGTTACCGATTTCCCGGAGAAGCACGTTTGATGACATCATTGCTTATAATTTTAACATGTGGACGAGGTTTACATTAAATAATAATAAACTAAAACCTGCTCGGTAACACATATCATTGGATAACTGTAAAAAGTTTTAACCTTTGTTTTAGAGATGTTCATTTGTAGCCCTGCTTTTTCATAATCAAAACTTTACAAACTATTATCAGAAGTAGATTTTCATATTGTTCTAAGTTTCTGTTAATTTATTATAGTAAATTCTTTATGCTTGCTTAAACCTATGTTAATTTATTTTGGTAAATCTCAAATCGAATTTTTTATTAAATACGTTGCCACGCACGGGAAAAGTCGGTACTTACCCACAGGTGTCCATCTGCAAAGTACATTCTTCTATGTATCTGCTGTTGTTTTACGTGATAATCACAAACTTACTAAACTTAACATTTTTAAGATTAACCACAATTAAGATTAACTCACAAGAATCCACAAACTATCTCCCCGTAATAATAAAATTAATAAATAGTAATTACCACAACAATACGCAATGCAACTAAATTGTTAATATACCATCACCAGCGAACTTACACTACTGCAACTAGAAAGAATCTAATACACAATGAATAAAATAATAAGTAAAAAACCACCTACTACTAATCAGCATTGTTGATTTTATTTTATTTTATTTAGTCTTATTATTTTACAGCAGGGCTATGTTTGCTGCTTTTGTTATTGTTATGACTTAATACGACCGTTGACTTCCTAGAAATTCGTCAATCTGTGAAACAATACCTATTCTACCTTAAAAACATCGTATTAAATTGAAATATAATCCATTCTATGTAGTTTAAGAATATTAACAACTAACAAAACAACATTAAAACAATATTAATAATGTTATACCTTTTAGTTTTTACTTTATCAATTATTTATGATAAAACGCTTCCATCAACCACTCGCCGACATGCCTATTATTACCTTCAAGTGCTATTTTCACCTTTTTTTTTAAAAAAAGAAGCATATAACACTTCTTACGTATTTTTATCTTATCTTTACGATGCTGAAGATTACAAGTCGGTAGGACGTACATTTCCCACGCAAATAACGAAAACGCACAACAAAATAAATTCACAAAAGAAGGTATTTTTTTCTCAAAAATTAATAAGATTATTGACCACCCGAACGCATGCCTATGGGCACCAACTTTGCTACGTTATATCGTCAAATCCAATTTAGAGGTACCAGGGGTACTTTCTCGGAGAAAAGGTGTATTACACTTTTTAGGTAGTCTTACCTTCTCTTTACGATGGTTAAGGTTTCGAGTCAATAGGACGTACCGTTCAGGTACAAATGACAAAAAAACCAACAGCTACGAATCCACTAGAGATTTCAGAATTCTCTATCTCCGAAGTTCCTCCTGCTATTTTAACGAAATCTAGATGTAAAATGCACACACATTTGGGAAAGCTTCATGCCAAATGTCAGCATTAATTCCTTAGAAACAACGACGATAGAAGGGATGAAAGGGAAACGGCACCCTCCCACGGTTTTAAGGGTCTTTTTGGAAAGATGCAAGATTGGCTTACAGAATTACGTATAGGCCATTAAAGTATATTTATTGCAAAGAGTTCGTCTCTGTAGGTCAAGGGGTGTCCATTTCATGGGCGTATCTATATCATTTTCAGTTTTTCGCGTTTTCGACCTAGATGATTTTATAGAAAAAAAAGTGCATAGAACCTTTTTTGTTTTCCATTTTACGGCGCATCAAACCACTACAACGACGTGTCCGTAGGAACTCGGATAACTGCCCCAGAAAGGTACAAAGAAAGGCAAATTACATTTTTTTGTTCTAATCAACCCCAAAAACGAAGGAACGTCATTGTTACCTACATAGACTCGTTGCCCTTACAATGCTCTTTAGTTTAGAAGAGCTTCCAGCTTGATCGGGCCATAAATAACCGAGTTATGCAGTTTTGAAGCGGACATTCCGACACGCCGCGGAAAAAAACACGATATTAACCGAATCGAGTCGGGTTTTTTCGAGTAGGTAAAGAAACACTCCTAGGACATAGATCTTAAATATTATGTCGATCGGATCATCAGAACTGTTTTGGTGAAGGTTGCAAAATTTGCAAAAAGCCCGAACGGTTTTTCGGACAAATTCGGGACTTCTTCGTTTATAACCGGAAATCCGTTTACACTGGCTTATAATACTCGCAAATACACATTGCACAGCGAAAACCAGATGGCCATAGCTATTATGGTATCCGAGATAGAAGTTAGTTTGGGTTTTACCTGTTGCGTCCTCTAGCGGCCAAACTGCAGCAAGTAGAAAATCGGCTTTAACGGCACCAGAAGGACATAACAAAGTACTGCGTTACTTCCCAACGCCGTTTCGATATCTCGGAAAAACCCCCACCACTGCCAACCCCCACGGACGCCTATGGACCCAAATTCGAAACCACCTAGGGTAATGCACTCCTGGAAAAAAATACAACAGAATTCACTTGGTCCCAGATCGCTAGGCTTGCTCATAAGGCCCCAGTCGATTTTGTTCATTTTCGCCGCTAGGTGTCACTGAGTTCGCTCCGTGCGCACAGTGTAGTTGTAGGACTTTATTCTTCACCTACCCTCCAAGTTTGGCCAAAATCGGCTCACCCGTTCTCGAGTTATTCCGGTTTTTCGTTTTCAAAAACTGCAAAATTTCCAAATTTGACCCCCCCTTGCTCCTCTTCTAAGTGGCAGTTAATGAAATGCCGCCAAATAATGACTTCCCTAGGGCCGACCTATCGATTGGCCCTAGTTTCGTTCGAAGGGCAGAGAGAATTTATTGATGTAAATTATTTGTTTCTTATGGTGAGTAAAAACTTAAACTGGCGGATTAGTCTTCATCATTATAATGCGAGTGCGGATATAGCACAATTACAGACTTTTTGACCAGTGAAAACATCACATTAATGACGCATTGCCCATATTCGCCTGGTTTATCGCCCAAAAATCAAAAATAAAATACATGGATAGTGTTTTTCATCGCCCGAAGAAGACCGTTGGAGCATTTAAATCACTCACTAGTTTCGGAAGTACCTAGTTGAGAGTGGAGAAAATGTTTCGAAGATTTATTTCATCGAATCCAAAAGCGTATAGTAGATGTTAAAGGCGAAGCGAAGCCATAGAGCGATTTAGCAGTGCCCCTCGTATCACTACATTGTTATTATTATTTATTTCATGAACATCATGATTAGGTATGTACGTTTATGTAGAATAGGCTATTTTATTGAAAACTTGTTTACTTATAGTAGTTACATAATTAAATATAGTATGTGCAACAGCTGCATAAACTAAAAGAATCTCGAAGCACCATTTGCCGACTTTTATAAATAGGTAGAACTTGCAAACCTAGTTATTTGTAGTAGGTTTCTTACTGGACTTATCTTTGAATGTTTACGGTTTACCCAAGATATTTTTGTTGTGTTTATCAACAAATCTTGAAACAAAAAACCAATTTGCATATCAAGGAAATTCAAATGTTTTTATGGTACAACTCTACATATATTAACAATTAAAGTAGCTAAAGCGACGGATAAAAACAATGGAGTGACACAAACATAAAACGCATAATCGGGTCTCGTAAATAGAGAAATATTTAACATGTGCACCTTGCATAATTCAGTTATTTTATTACTCAGAATTTAGATATTGCTAGAAAGCCCATTAACAAGAACACTATGAATTAGCACTAAAAACGTGTAAGTAGACATAAAACAAGGAATGGCCTATAAAAACAAAAATGTACAATAATAAATTAACGAGGCATTTCCAGCGCAGGCACGATTAGATATTTCTTATTACTGAAACTTTTGTATTGTTTCTGTTATTCGCAAATAGGTATGCATTATTTTCCTACACATTAAGATATAATATAAGATAAACTCAGTGGTGAAAATATGATACCTGACCCTGTATGCATGCTGGATAAGATTGTATTATGTTTAATGGAATGAAACTGTAATTAAATTATTATTCAGTTTTGTAATTCGTAATTGGTTTCGCAAAATTGTCATATAAAGTCCTCTAAAATCGTTAAAGCAATAACAGAGCAATTAATTAATTAAGAAATGATAATACGCCTTAATACAATAGTAACTTATAATTTACATAATGAGTAATTTAAATTTTTTTGTCGTACAAGTAAGAAAGTGTTTAGGAACAATCGAAAAACTTGACGTCCCTCTTGCTTATATGCTAGTATACCGAGAATCGATCAAACCGTGCAAAAACAACAGAAATATTAAACCTTAATGAAGAAAAATACAGGAGTGCAATATCAACTTAATTCTATTTCTGACTCATGTAGTTTTCCTATAATAAAGGTCAAGAAAGTAGCAATGCGGAAACAAACCCGGACGTAAACAAACCGTTATAAAAAGAGAAGAAAGCAAAAAGTAATAAAGGAAAAATTCTCGGAAAATTGATGTTTGCTTTCCTACCACAAATGAACCGTGTAACACGACAGTTAGAATTGATTCACAAGAAAATGTTGCATTATACCTATAAAAAGTCTTGTCTCTTTAACTTCATTAGTCAATCTTTTACCCTCCGTTTTCTTATTTTCATTTTTCAAAGATAATTTGAGATTTTAGCAAATAACAATAACAAAAATCATTTCCTGCAACCCTCAGATAAAGTTAGCAGCCATTTCCTTATAATACATAATTTCACCTTTAACTATAAGAAAATAATTCGGGCATGGAACAACAAAAAGCGATGGCCAACCATTCTGGTACTTGAAACAGATAGCTTTTAAATTTCTTGTCTTGTTGTTTTCAGAGTGATTATGGATTTCTTTATAGTGCTCTATTTAGCAGAATAATAGGGCGCACTTGCGTGAAGGAATTTAGAGGTAAATGAGCTTGCGATGGTTCGTCGATGATATGATTATTATATAACACAACAGGAGCAGTTGGTCTAGTACATACCACATAGTTCGCACATACTGTTATTATGAACATACGAGGGCGGTTCAACAAGTACCCGTGTTAGAAATGAAGACACAATTTTTTTCAAAAATTTTTTTTTTATTTTTCAACATAGTCTCCTCGCATCCCAAAAAATCGTCGCCATGACCTTTCCGGCCGATGGAACCATGTTCGCCTTCTTTGGAGCAGATTCACCGGGAGAAATCCATTGTTTTGATTGTTGCTTAGTTTCTGGTGTGTAATGATGAATCCAGGTTTCATCAACGGTGACAACTCGACGCAAAAACTCCTTCGGATTTCGCTTAAATTGCTCCAAACACTGCTTCGAAGTTAACAGCCGCATCCGTTTGTTGTCCACCGTTAGCAATCGCGGCACCCATCGCGCCGACAATTTTTTCATCGCCAACTTATCATGTAAAATATTAATTGCCGTTCCGGTCGACACACCTACGGCTTCTGCTACTTCACGCACTTTCGTTCGTCGATCAGCGAGAATCATGTCGTGGACTTTTTGAATGATTTCCTCGGTAACCACGTCTGCCGGGCGTCCTGGTCGCTCCTCATCAAAAACGGATGTTCGCCCACGTTTAAATTCGTTGAACCAATATCTAACTGTGGTCATAGATGGCGAAGTGTCCCCATAAACAGCATCCAACTTTGCTTTTATCTCCTCGCATTTTTTCCCATCCAAAAACAGAAAGCGAATTACCGAACGATACTGCTCTTTTTCCATCTTAGCTAAAATCACGAAACACGTCTTACTCAAATGGCTGTCAAATCCAAACTAACCTATCAATCAGTCTGCAATTTGTTATACCGTCGTTTGATAGATGGCAGCACACGATGATAACACCAACTTCCCTCAGGAACGCCTTCTGTCGTCAAACACGGGTACTTACTGAACCGCCCTCGTATCTGAGACATCTGCGTTTACCAATCTTGTGCAGAGACATCCGTTTGACACACGATCTAAAAACCCTTGAAGGATCCAGTAGTTTAGGTCCTTTCTAAACTTGATCGTATCATGGTATTTTAAGTCTTTTACAATTTCTAAATTTCTGAAAATACGACTGCTGTTTTTTGGATTACTGTCTAGTGGATCAAGAAAAACAAGCACGCCATTCAAAATCTGCTATGGGTGGGCAGAATATAGACAACAAGTTGGAATTTATCCTAACATTCTTAGAGGATATTCTGCGTACTAAACGGCTGTCAGTAAATAATTTTGTAGAGATTATCAGAGAAGAACTGTTGAACTGACGTGACAGTTAGGAGGTAGATGCCAATCGTTAAATAACTGTACATCCTGCCAATCAGCTTGGTCCCGTCCGACAATATTACTTATTTAAAAATAAATTCGACGTCATCGTAGACTTCAACTTTGGAATCTCTTTTGTGTATATGTCGTCTACATGCCGTTTTTACGGCAATATAATACGATACAAAAGATTAACTGGTGTAAGAGTACCTAGTTCATCCGTTCGACTTCGGGCAAGCGACAATCGGGCATTACCTTCTGAGGTATGAAATAAGATAAATAAAACATTTGCAGCTTGTTAACCAAGCTGTTCCAAAATCTTCCTTCTGATCTATTTGCACCAAGATCTGTAGGTTAATTCTAATAGTTCTTGGATTTCAAACTGACAGTTGTGTTTTATTAGAAGCGTTCTTTTAGGATCTATAGGTCTAGTCTTGCATCGTTAATACTTTGACAACAAGCACTAAACGGACATTTACCTTCGACTATGCCATCGTTATTGACAAGACCATCTAACGAACCTGCCAAGTATTGCAAATTCTTATGTTCGCTCTTTTGTTGGTTTGACGTACTCATTAACAACAGCTTTCTCCTTATTTTCTATATCGTGTCTAACTTAAGTATACATATGTTCGATGTTGCGGGAGATCTGTAACGTGACTGCTACTCTAATCTTTAGAAGCTTTGTAGACTAAACCGAAATTGGATGCAGTCAAACGCTTCCTCTTTCAGATGAACTTATTGGGTTTTTTTCTGCTCTGTAGTGATCTCTTGCAAATTATTTCTTTCATAACGCAGCTTGCTTTTTGTAGCAAGGCATTCGGGGAATGTTTCAAAATCGATCTGTTTTAGGCAATTGTGTTCTGCTCCGGAAGCATCCAGGTGGTGTCACATACACTGAGCACGGTTTGCAAGTAAAGTGATTGTTATAACTTCTTATGAAAATTCGAAAATAATAAAATCTTTCTTTATTATTGCTAACCATTCCTTATGTACATGCGTTATTTTCTTTAGAAATTATATTTTATCTTTTACCTGTAAAATAAATGCCTCTTGTTTAACGTTCTTTTATATTCAAAGATTTACGATTTGGTAACATTATTTCTTTCTCGAGTTCTCTAACAAAATGTTTTCTTGTATTGTGAGAAGCAATATTAGGTGTATACCTATGAAATGAGACTTTTTTTTCAATTTTAAACGTTTATTAACAAAAAATGGTTACAAATTTAATCTTCAAAATAATAGCCATCGCTAGCGACACATTTTACCCATCTCTCAGGCAATTTGTGAATGCCGCGCCAAAAACATTGGCCGTCTTTGGCCGCAAACCAATCATCGAGCCATTTTTTGGCTTCTTCGTGAGAATTGAAGCGCTGCTCGGAAAGTGCGTGGCCCATCGATGCAAACAAATGATAATCGGAAGGCGCCAAGTCTGGTGAGTAAGCCGCATGCACCAGCGGTTCCCAATCGTACGTCTCCACCAATTCCCGGGTCGCTCTTGTTCGATGTGGTGGTGCATTGTCATCAAGAAAAATTACTTTGTGACGCCGATCGGCATATTCTGGGCGTTTTCGGTGTATAGCGCTGTTCAAATCGGCCAATTGTCGTTGGTAGCGTGCACCGTCAACTGTTTCACCTGGTTTTAATAGCTCGTACCAAATCATACCATGCTGATCCCAGAAAACACACAGCATTGCCTTGCGGCCGAAGCGATTTGGTTTGGCCGTTGATTTTGGCTTGTGGCCGGGCGGACCATACGATCGTTTACGCTTGGGATTGGAGAATTACACCCGTAACGATTCGATGCAAAAAAAGACTTCCTTTTGAACCGGGAGAGCAGCATTTCACAAGTGGTTTTTCGGTTCTCTTGCTGCCTTTCAGTCAGTTCATGCGGCACCCATCTTCCGACCTTTAAAATCATGCCCATGTCTTTCAAACGTTTGCAAATGGTTTTTTTTGGGTCACTCCCAACTGCTCTGCCATCATTTCTTGCGTTTGACCATCATCTTCATTCAACAATGCTTGCAATTCGGTGTCCTCAAACTTTTTCGGTGGCCGGCCACGTTCCTCGTTCTCCACGCTAAAATCACCACTTCGGAATTTTTTCAAACCATCTGAAGCACTGTGCTCTGCTTAGAGCATGTCCACCGTAAGCTTCTATAAGCATTTGATGAGCTTGAGAAGCGTTTTTTCTTCAATTGATAACAGAAAATCAACGATGTCCGCAAATCGTAGTATGAAGGCACGAAATTCGACATTTTTAAGAGCGAAAAAAATGCGTTGTTGTATGAAACATCACAAACAATGAATTGAATATTGTTGACAGATGACAGACGAAAAAAATAAGACATTTGGGACAGTTTAAAAATACTCCTAGCGACATCTGTGGTCTAATAGCTGAAAGTCTCATTTCATAGGTATACACCTGGTATATTCGGGCACTGAATATTATTAAAATTACCTCCAATTTCGTACTTTATAAATTTAAATATCCTATTTCGAAGAAATTTTGTCCCTTATCTTTTAGTTTTATGCTTCTTTAGATCATAACACTGTCACTGTTCTGCTAATTAAACAGGGTAATGCTCGAATGTGTGGTCGAACCACCTCACCCTCTCGTTATCTTATTGGCGGTTTTGATGTCATGGATCCCGGCCAGCCAATAATCTGCTGGACCCACCCCTCTGGGGGTTGAAGAATTCTCACTTCGATCGAGAGTTCAGGAGTTTTATAAAAGACTGCAAATAAGCAACACGCGCGCACCCTACGTTTATCGTATGTGAATGTTTGGGACTTAGAAAATTTCTGGATAGCATCCACGTAGGTGGACCTACCAAACTAAATTCACACCAAATCACACAAAATCGCCTTTCTTATTATTTAATTTCTTCCGAAGGAACTAGCGTCCTTGTATCTATATTGTTCCGTCGAATCTCTACGAGTTTTGTACTGCTTCGCTCTCTAAAGACAGAAAAAGGCAGGCAACATCTACCTCCAATCTAAGAATTTAATGTATTAGTCATAAAAGAAATCTTGTGTAAACCAGTGCAGTAAATTGAGTGTAATTTGTGCCATACATTTCGATCTCTATTGGATAGTTCCAGTATTACGGTAAATAATTTTACCCCGTTTAAAACTGTAACTTGTGACGAAGCTGACGTTGGCGCATCAAGCTCGTCAACTGCGAATGTAGTTGTTTGCTAACGTACCTGTATTTCATCGTCTCGTCACCAATTGCTTTGGAAAAAAGTAACCTAAGATTCACGTTACTGTAACATCGCTTCACATTGGTGCAATACCTTGTGATATTCTTTCACAGTAGTGAAAAGTTCGACGCATCATTTCACAGGGGTGAAAAACTTTGTAATAATGTTCATTTAAGAGGAATCCATTATTTGCCATGTCTTAACGTAACTTTTCAGTTCCGAAATGTTATTGATCTTTATTTGTTTGATCGTATACAGATAAAACCAACAAAATTATTAATTTAATTTTTGTCTTGTTAGTTTATCCATGTAAGGCTCTGTTAACGTAAATTCTTGTTGGTTTATAACTTTGCGAAATTTGTCTTTCTTATAAGATTTATTTAAACAATTATCTGGATCCAAAGCTAAATGCAAAACACCTGGCGGTGACGACCCCAGTAACATTCATGTTATTTTTACTACATTTTATTTCATGTGTGCTTCCTTCACAAGTGACCGCAAAATTTCTAATATCCACGAATATCTTATTATTCAGACTTTATGTTGCCTTCATGTTGAAGGCGTTCTATGCAATGCGCCTGGTCGATGGTTCGTGCATATTAAAGAATTTATCGTGGCCATGTTTGTCTCATGTTTACTTGTTTTACCATACGTGTACTTTTATGTATTTACCTTTTCGTTATATGGGTTTATGTTAAAACGATTTTCAAGCTGTATAAACCAGGACCGATGTAATCTGTTTATTGTACCAATTTAATAGTATGCTAATAGACGTTATCAACTTATCTTTTGGCTTTTCTTGTGGTATTAGCATACACCTAGATGGTTTCAGTGATCAACTGTTCCGGAGCCAAGGGACGTTGACCTTCACCTACCTACATAATATCAGCTTAATCTTTCATTGGGAGTATAAGTATCGTAAGAGAGTGCAGTACATTCTGGATTCCGTCTACTTGTGTAGCGTTCGAACCTGTGGTTCGACCTTGATAAGCATCTCGCCTACTGACCTAAATACGGAGATCAGTTGCAACGTCACCCTTCGAAATTGGGTCATCGACTTTCTACTGCGGCTGGCGCCCTCTCGATTCCGAAACCCATAAAGATTCTCGTATCAATACTACCGTCTACCGCCGACTCTAGGCCTTCCTCGCCCACGACTTGTCCTCGACTGTCAAAAGCTAGCATTACAGGTGGCATACCGATTTTATATATGATTGCGTATATCGATGGGCCACTAATCCCAGTTTTGCAAGTAACATTCTTCTGTGGTGCTTTCGTATCTGTGGAGCTTCCACATATACGGGGCCACAGTATTTACAGACTTCTCTGCAATACATTTTGTGTGTTCTTTTGGCTTAGTTTCGTGATTCTTGCTCTGGTACTAAATTTTTTCCACTACCGCTTGATTCTTTTGCGCCATGATTCTTGGAAACATACGTTCGCAAGCGGTTTTTGCTCTTTCTATTCCTTCCTATAAATCTAGAAGTTTTCAAATTTGTATTGCACTTTAACACAATATACATTTCTTTACATTTACAAAGTAGCTTTCTACGTAAGCGTTTCTAAATCTGTTGACCTTGTGGTAATTTAATGAGTACTGTTGTCTACAATGGACAGTACGGGTGATATCTATCTAAGAGCAACTTTAAAAACTGAGGGCAATATAATGAATTTTTTAGAGTTCGAACCGTGATTTCGGTTTGAACGAAAACGCTCGCTAGGATTTCAAAATTTTCAGATTCCTTATTCATCAGCGATCTTATGCAATTTTCACTGCATTATATCATCACAATAGGAAAACATTTTTGAATTTTCGAAAACATCATTTTTCCTATTATCTTTTTTTTGGTTGGGGAAATTTTATATTTTTATATAAGTAAAATACGACGGTCACTATTGTTTTGCAGCAAAAATAGCACTGAATAGCAAAGCAAAATTCCTAATTCTGTTAGCTTTTAGCAACAGATGCGTTGACTACCCTTTCTAGTAGTTTCGAAAAAGATATGGGGTACTGAAAGTAATAGTGTCTATGACATTTATTGTTAACACTTATACACGTTAGTATGCTTCATTTAGCCTGTCCAAGTTCTAAGCTACTTCTTTATTGCAAGCAATCGAGGCTCATCTTCCTGACGGGACAGTTTTGCATTTACTAGTCACTAACCTTGTTTCTTTCTGTGCTTCATTTATTAGACACCCATCCGCCTTGTGATTGCTAAGATCTAAGAATATATAATGTGTAAATTACATCGGTTAGAAAAGTTTGGGCTAAATTCTTTGTTTGGCCATACCGTCAATTACCATTTAGAGTTAGTTCGAGCCTCCTCTATCTCAGACCTTGAACAAACCTATGGTATATGTATTTCGTTTCTGAACGGGTAAAACTTATCAGTTAGATCTAAAACTCTGTTATGGTCCGTAAGTTTCTTCCTGGAAATGCAATGGTAAACCAGCAAGGTATACTTTGCCCAGGAAATTTCACAAAGTACAAGTGCTTTCGGATACTTCTAATGATTTGGAGTTCATCTTAAAAAGTGTAGGGTATTCATGTACTTATCTCTGCTGAGCATGAATGTAAAAGAAATAAGGAATACTTCAGCTTTTAGAAGTGATTCCGTACTAACTAACAGAGCTCAGTGGGTTTTGAAAATCATCAAATCATTCGTTTAGCGAAGTTTTTAAAGGTTTTTAATGAAGTTGCATTAATTTCTATTCAGAGTTAACTATTTAACAGGTTTTCAAGTCATACAGTCAACAATCCATTAGTGCAAAAATAATACCGATACCCTAGCCTACACAAGGTAAATAATTTAGCTCTAGGGAGGCCGGCTTCCATGGATATGGACAGAACTTCAAGAAAGATTATGCTGCGCTCTTCAATTTGTATTGAACTTCAAGACTTCTAAAAACCTATAATTATTAAAGGTCTATTGAAAATAAAAACCCCTAACAACCTATAATTCAACAATGAATGCAGTCATTATTATCGGGCTTTAAGTGAAGCTAAAAACAATATCCCAGTGTTTCTTATGTACAGTTTATAATTATGTGCCCGCCCACAATTTTAGATTGTGGCGTTTATATTGATATTTAACTCTTGATTTAAAAAAAGAAAAATAAGTTAAAGAATAGAAGATTATTTGTAGCTATTTGAATACAAGAATTAAGAGACTTATTTTGTCTACTAGTTACTCAAAAACAAAATATTTCGTTTTTTATAAATTGTTATTAAAATATGCTATGAATTTTAGTACCTTTCCTTCCTTTTAATTCGTGGAATTCACTATTTTTTTCAAACTAACCTTTTTTGTTCCACAATGTTTCCGCTAACTTGTCAACCCAATTTTCATATAAAAGGCAATTCAAAAAGATAAACTGAAAGGTGTGTCTAAGCTTTCAACCACAAGGGCTATCTTAAGGAGGGGCGTCGCAATTTCAATTTGCGTGTGACGAGCGCAAAGGTGTGGTGATAATGAATGTTCCGTCAAAATCCACCTTCGTGTCTGCCGCGTCTCAACTGGCTATAATCAGTGCTGATTTGCAGAAATTTATATTCTTTTCTCTTTTCATCGTGAGTAGTATATGCTAAATTATACAAATTGTTATTAATAATTGCACATGTAGTTAAAAATAAATTCTAGTATTAACAAAACATTATTGATTATTTTAGAATTTATAGTATTAAGTCCATATAATGTACTGTTGTAGTAATTCTGTATATTTAAGTTTATGTAAAGAAAACTAGTTTTCCACGGTAAATTAAACACAATCTTATTTTGAAAGAATTTCCTGTTTCTAAACATTTTATTTGGCAACATCATACATCATTAAATTTATTGCGGTAAACCAGTGATCATTTTATTTGCGGTTGCTAACCCATAGACGTGATACAGTAGTTGCTATTAGCATAATTTTGATGAGACATATGAAGCTGAATACAAAATATTGAGATACAGTAATCTTAAATGATTTCAAGCTTACTATACGTTTCACTCTGAGAATGAAATACAGAAGGCCAATTCTCGAATTGTTAGAAACAATTTCATATGAGAAATATGACGTCACTTTTTAATAACGTAATTTTGGCATTGTTGAATTATACAAATTGAATTTCATACGAAAACTTTCGTACGATGTGATTCTAATTTCTAATGGATCAACCATTGGAAATACAAACTTCACATGAAACAGCCTCTGTACATCTGTATGCTCTGAAACTTCAGCTCTTATGTATTTATGTATACACCTATCTTCCGTAAAGGTTCCTATCTATATGGTGTTCACGATCTTTGCGTAAGGATTGGCCATCAAAACTTGACAATCTTGACAGTTAGTGTTAGATCAATCTTACATTTAAGTTAGAAATGACAGTGTTGACATGACTGACAATCAAGAAAATATTTTTAAAACGTGCTTGATTTATGATCATCATACATGCATCACACTATTTTTTGTTAATCGATGTTTTGCAAAAAAGATACTTCTGGCAACATGATTTATCTTCTTTTGTACAAAAATTGTACAGCCAATCTTAACATAATTGAGTACATTTCAGATGTGACAACTTAGCAGAACCCTATCATGGGCAATACTTACGCAAAAAGGTTGTGAATAGCACATGGTTCTTACAACAATTGTACTAATTAATTAAAGTTTCCTGTTTTAACAGATCTTAACAGCTTTAAATTCTTTTTGCAACGGAATCCTATCAATCAATTGTAGGACAAGATTTGTATAATAGCACAACAAGCCATTTTTCCGTATTAAACGCCAACACAAATCGATACAATAAGCGTCAATCTTACAACTAAAACTTTTGACGATCAAGTCTCCTAATCACCGCAATTGATCATTTTATGTGAAAGATTTGCCATGTTGCACGATTTTATTGGAACTGATTTGCTCTTAGAAAGTGCCTACATACTCGAGAATCCTGCGTTTAAAGTTTGTTACGGACAAGACTGGGATTAGTGTCCCATCGGGATCGCAACCATAAATAAAATCGTTACGCCACCTGTAATGCTAACCTTTATACAGGTAAATTTGGAAAATATACGAAATCCGATTAGGATAACGCAATACATCGTAGAGAATGTTCCATCATACGTTAATTCGTCGACATTACATTCTCTACTATGCTATATAATAATCATGCTGTAAATAAAACGTGCTCAATTAAATTGGTTCATCTCAAAGCAGTCCTGAACCGCTTGTCAAAAATAAGCCCGCCAACCCCTTTCCCCTCTGACCCTATCTTTACGTATTTAATAAAAGAAGACACACCGAGCCGTAGAGGGTCACTCTACCGTACTGCTTCTTTGCCTATTTGATACTTCAAGAATCCCCTGTTTACGCTCCGGCCCCTACCCCCCGAGTCCACCAACCAACCGACCTTGACCTCTCCACCGCTTGCGTTGTCTCTTCTTCTTTCTCGGTTGCTCTCTCCCGACATTTTTCGCTCGTCTTTCGCTAGCTAACCCGAGCGGTCCGGGATTGCTGCTTCGTCAGGGTACGTAGCCAACGTCTCAGAAGCCGGCAACCAGACGTATCTACGTGACGGACGGCTCAAAGACGGACAGGGCGTCTAGTTCCATTGTTGCCAGAAGCCCCGCTCCCTTGGAAGCCCCGGGCAGCGCTCTTACTCGGGCGAGGTTGCTAGGCAGGCGGTCCGTGGCGGGTTAAGCATCGGTGGTGGGGCGGCATTAGGGCGTTTCGAGGGGAGTAAAATTACCAACTCATATGCCTAAAAATTTTTAAATTCGCGTCGGCGCCTTCAATCTATCTACCTTTTTCGCGCAACGTTTTAATTCTTCCCACGATTCGAGTTTACTAGTTAAACAATCTACCTCATTTATATTTGATGGCCACCTATAACCTATTTTAATTAAGTTTCTATTTCCTATTTCCCTAGCTCTTCTTTCTAACCTACATGTAAATAGTACGTGTTCTGCGGTATCTTCTCCCTCTCCGCATGTACATCCTATTTCGTCCTCGTTTAATTTACCTATTTTAACTAGATAAGATCTAAAATTCCCATGTCCTGTTAGCAGCTGTACTACATCTTTGTCTAATCTCCCAATTTTTCTCATTAATTCTATGTTTGGAATAAATTTTTGTGTTAATCTACCTGTAGTTGCCTTTTTCCATCTATCATTCCAAATATCTTTTAAATTTTGCCTAATCCTACTTTTATGGTAACTAATGATCTAGGGGCAACATTAAATATTTCCCTAATTCCTACTTCTGCAGCTGCTTGCTTAGCTAACTCGTCTGCCCTTTCTTACTTTATCTAACACTTCCCTATATATTTTTCACGTTTCCGCCTGTAAATTAGTTGGTTACCGCATTCCCTGTAACGCTAATAAAACTAATCTGCTATCGCTATTTAAAGTACATTCCCTAAATGCGAAATTATTCTCCCTAATGTACTTTAATGCCTCTCTAATAGCTAATAGTTCGAATTGAAAAATTGAACACCCCGATCCTAATTTGAATTTCCCATTTTTAATTTCCCTATATTCGTTATATATAACATATGCCGCGCCTGCGCTACCATCTTCTAATCTAGATCCGTCAGTATATATTTGTATAAAATCCTCCCTTTCCAAATTTCCAATAAAAAATTGAAATTTACCTATATCTGCCGGATGTCCTAAATCACCATTTACTCTACTTTCTATTTCCCTCCCTTGCAAACCTAATGTTTCTAAAAGTCCCTCTGATCTATTCTTAAAAATTTTGTTTTTATCTACTTCTGCTTTTAAAAATAAATCTATTGGCGTAACCTGACTAAGAACTAACACTGCTTCCGTAGATACTGTATTGTATGCTGCCGCCGCTCTAACTGCCAAAATTCGTTGTCCGCTCAATAACTTTTAAATTCCCTGCCCATATTTCGGCAGCATATAAAATTCCTGGCTGTATCGCCCCTTCGTATATCCTAGCTGCAGAATTACCCCTAAAGCCCCACGTTAATCTAGCTGCAGCTCCTAATCTATTTGCTAGTAATTTTCCTTTTTGAGTAATATATTCGATATGACTAGTCCAAGATAATCTATCATCTATTAAAACACCTAAATATCTAATACTATCCTTGCAGTGAATTCTATCTTCGCCCATTCGAAAAGTTGGTTTTTCCTGACCTAAACTTTTACCAAAAAATAAAGCCTCGGTTTTACTCGCGTTAAATTTTAGTTTTTCATCTTTTGCCCATTCTAATAATTTGCCTGACGCATCTGATCCTCTCTTTTTTAGTGTCTTAAACTGGGATGCAAACGATACGATTTCGCAACCTTCTGGTAAATCTACCCTAAATATACTTTCATATAATAGATTCCAGTAGATCGGTCCGGAGCACGAGCCTTGTGGGCAGCCCCTTTCTAATCTCCTGGACACTGTATTTGATGAAAGTTCTACCTGAGCTATTCTATCCTTAAAAAAGCTTCTAATTAATTGTAATAAATTCTTTGGGCAATCCCTTCGCTCTAACTCTATAATAATCCTAGGCCACCAAGCGTTATCTAACGCTATTACTGCGCAATAATCTCCCTCTAATTTTGCGTTTTTAATAATTTCTAATACTTTATTTATCGCATCAGTGGTGGTACGTCCTGATCTAAACCCATACTGTCTATCATTGAACCCCCCTTGACTATTAACTAAATAAACTATTCTATCTGCAATTATCCTATCTAATGCTTTACCTATAAGTGGAAGCAAACTAATCGGTCTAAAACTGCTAGGATTCGAAATGTCATCTTTGCCTGGTTTCGGTATAAATTAAACGTTTTGATGCTTCCATATTTTCGGAAAAATTCCCTGTTTTAAACATAAATTAAATAATGTAACAAAAATTTTACTGTTAATTTGGAAAGCTTTCTGTACCGCGTCAGCTGTTATACCATCCTACCCTGGAGCTTTTTTCGGATTCATTCTATTAATAGCCCGTTTGATTTCGGTATAAGAAAAATCGCGTTCTACAATTTCACCACCCTTCGCGTTTCTAGCTCCTTGCCTAATAAATTTTTGTAAATTGCTATCGCTATCTATGTTATCTGCTGGAAAGAATTTTACTAATAAATATTCAGCTGTTTCCCTTGCGTCGCGTGTATATTCCCCATTTTCTTTTTTAACGCTAGACATAATCGCGTTCCTATCCTTTTTTCCTCTTATAACTTTATAAGCTATTCCCCATGGATCCCTATCTGAATTTAGACTACAAAATTCTTTCCATTTCTCTCTTTTTGTTTTTTCTATTAAATCCCTATATTCTCTTTTTATTATCCTATATTCATTTTTCCTAACTTCTCTTATTTCCCCTCTAGCTTTTTGCATTTTTCGCCTAGATCTCCTAGCTTCTGCCCTTTTTATAGTTAATTCCCTAGTCCACCACGGTACGCTTTTTCTAAATTTTTTTTGTTGAGGCATTGATTTTTTGCATGTTGTTAGTATTATGTTGTGTAGGTTTGTCGCTATTGTGTCTACTTGAGTTTCAATATCTAATGTTTTTGTTCCCCTATGTCCTACAAATGTAGGTCTATCTCCTATGTTTAGAACTATCATTTCAAATTCTTCTAATATTTCTACTATTTTATCCCCTCGACTATCTGCTTCTATGCTTCCCCAAACTATACTTTTTGCGTTACAATCCCCTCCAATATTTAACCTTTATACAGTCGACGACGGGTCGTGCGCGAGGAAGGCTTAGAGTGGGCGGTAGACGATAATAATCATGCGAGAATCTTAGGGATTTCGGGATCGATAGGGCGCCAGCTGCAGTAGAAAGTCGGTGACCTAATTTCGAATGGAAAACCTTGCAGCTGATCTTCGTATCTAGGTCAGTAGGCGAGATGTCTGCCAAGGTCGAAGCGCAGGTTCGAGCGATACACAAATAAACGAAATAGAGATTGTACTGCACTCTTTTTAGATACTTACTTTCCCAATGAGGGATTAAGCTAATAATATGTCCGTATGTGAAGGTCAACGTCACCTGGTTCCGGAACAGCTGATTCCTGAAATACTCTATAAGTATGCTTATAACACAATAGAAACCAAAAGATAAATTAATAACATCTATTAGCATATTATTGAATGAATACAGGAAACAGGTCACAGCGTTCCTGGTTACACTGTTTGAAAAACTTGTATACAAACACATATAAATGCAAGATAAACAAGTAAAAAAATAAATAAAAAACAAGTACGCACAAAATAAATCTGGCCGCATTAAGTTTATTAATATTTACGAATTAACAACGCAGCGCACTGCATAAAACGCTGGTAACGTGAAGACAATACGTACATTTAGACAGTGAATAATCCGTAAATATTATAAATTCTGCGGTCATTTATGAAAGAAGCATGAACGATATAACATGGAAAATATAAACAGTAGCGATAATCTAACCCGGTTCGTCATCTGCAGGAGTTTTACATTTAACTTTGGATCCAGATATTTATTCACATAATTCGTTGAACAAGAACAACTTGATCAAGTTATAAAATAACAAGAATTTACGTTATCAGAACCTAACATAAATAAATGATCAAGCCAAGAATTGAATTCATAAATTTTGTTCATAAATGCACAAACTAATAAAAAGGTTGATAATATCTCGGCACAAGTTCGTTGCGTTACAAATCGATAAACAACAGGTTTCTATTAACTAAAAAATAGTATAAAGCTTTTCACTATTGTGAAACGATACTTCGAGCTTTTCAGTACTGTGAAAGGATCTCATAAGGTCCTTCACCGCTGTGAAGCGATGTTTTAGTAACCTTGATTACTTTTATCCAAAGTGGCTGGTAAAGAGACGATATTATGCAAGTGTATTCTGTACATTGACAAGTTATATGCGTCAACGTTGCTTCTTCATAAAAGATAGTTTGAAAAGGGTAAAATTATTTACCGTATAACTAGAACTAATCCAATAGAGAACTAATTTGTTGGCACAGAAAACACTTAACTTACGGTACTGGTTCACATAAAGTTCAATTTATAATTAATACATGAATTCGTAGAAGTAGACGACTTTCACATACGTTTGTAATTTAAAGAGATATTGTATTTAAATTGTCTTTAAATATCTATAAAAAGCGAGGCAGTACAAATCTCGTAGAAATTCAATAACATGTTCAGGTATAACGAGAAAGACGATACTGTAGTCTACTGAGAGTTCGATGTGAATTTGTTTGGTAGGTCCGCCAGGCTGGCGAGGTTTCTGAGAGATGCGTTATGATAGCGACACGTCTGGTATATTTCAGGGATTGTCGACAGGATATTTAGCAATGACAAAAATTGTTCGCGATGTTTCCACTCGGGTAAATTATCACCTTAATAGAAATTAGTCAACCACTTGAACTACTTCTCGATAATTCGCGAAATTCCAAACTTCACATATAAATAACACGGAGGTAGCATGTTTCTTCGTCGATGGGTCTAACAAATTATTGGATGGTGGTATACATGACATAACAACCAATAAAATAATAGGAGAAGGGAGTTATTTAACTAGAAATTCGAATGTTGCACTCTGCAATTATAGCGAAAATAAACCTTGTCCGGGCCAGACAAAGTGACAGTTTTATGGTTTAAAGGATCATAAAACTAAAAGATAAGAATGCAAAATTCTTTGAAATGCGAAAATTAAATCTGAATAATACAAAAAACTTGAAATTAATCGTATCATTTCGTTAATCTTTTTGATTAAAATGTTCTTATATAAAGGAGATATGTATGTTATTGTGATATCCAGGTTTAAATTCTAAATTTCGCGCGTTAAAAAAATAGGTTACCAACACTGCATCTTTGAAATGTTTGGAAAGAGTGGGATGGGGTTGGCAATAGGAAGGGATGCTTGGGATTGAGGAAAAAACACGAGCGCTCTGGAGTTGTGGCTACCAAAGGGGTGAGATGGACCGGGAAACTGCAAAATTACTTGACTGTTGATGTAAAATACATTTTTGATTTTTATTGAAAAATACTATGTTAAGGGTGAAGTGAACTCAATTATCTATTTTTATTCTTATTTTATATTTGTTATGGTGTTGAGGTAGACGAGATTTAAACAGATATTAAAAATTACTTGTGAGAAACCACGTGGCTTTCTTTGTGTTTATGTAACAATCATGCATCTCATGTAAGGACTTTTAATGTTTATTCAACTGTTTTATGTGTTATAAATGCAGGCATTTTGAATGCTTTTAAGATCATCATATTTCACTAAAGATATTTTTCTTTGTTACAATAATTGTGAAACGAAATTAAGAAAGCTTTTGTATTGTATGCATTTATCTTGTGATCACTGATAAAGTTTGAAGAATAGCAGAATTTTGTTTGGAATTCCGATGTATTAAATATTACGAAACAACGGACAAGACTATTTGATTTATTTTCATACACTAGCATTTGTTAACATGGATGATCTGATACTCAACTGTGATATGTGGGCACCCGTAAATATTATGCACATGAATTTATTAGTCGATGGCTGTCTTTATTAAAGTGTGAACTGCCTTGGTGTTACCTTAACATTTCCATCCGTGGTGGCAGTCTACATTCTCCATTGTTTTTGTGTGTTTATTTGTTATAAATGTTTCTCTTGCAGCATTCTCCATCCTTGGGCAGCAGTTATTATTATGTGATTATTATGTACTATTATGACCCGAAGCACTATCTTAATAGTTCCGGGTGTTTTTATTTATTATGTTTATTTATGGCACGAAGCACTATAATATAGTTCCGTGCTTTTATTTATATATTTATTGCGGGGAATGATAGACTGTTCACAATTTTAGGCTACGGACGGAGGCTAAGGACTATTGCATAGTGTACGGTCTCTTCCCTTTGTCTTTGCTAATATACTCTTCAGTTCTGTTTTTATTCAAACTAACCACTTATTATGTGTTTTGTTTTATTTATGATTATTCTTTGCTAATTATTATGGATTATGTTGATACTATATTATGGCTTTTTTTGATTTGACATTTATTTATTTTATTGAATATTGCTGTGTCTTGTTGGTTTCAAGTTGGAAACGTTTATTTATATATTTGTGAATGAAAATTTGTATTGTTTGTTTTTAAAAGAATCTTCGGAGGTTTCTTGCTGGTTCTTCCTCCGAACTGATACTTGAACCAGTGTCTAAAAAGTATTCGGCCTTCACAACAAAATTTTGCATTCAATATACAACGTTCTATTTTAATCATAATCTGTGTTTTATTTGATTTCCTGTCTTCCCCACTATCGTTAGTAACCACTGTATCTAAGTTTAGAGAATTTTAGAAACACAACGTAGGGTAGGTAAATTTGTTTGACGATCACGATTGGCCACATTGATTCTGGGGTTTGCCTTCTGTTAGATTTGGGAGGGAAATTTAAATATTTGTCAGGGCCTGGGGCTTGGGATACTACAGTATCTTAATATCTACAGTTTGGAATGAGATAATATTTTTAGAAATTTCTCAGTAGCATTGGAGGTTTTATCTTGATTAGTTGCAACTCGTAGCAAAAAATTGAGTTTTTACAGGATTTAAATGTCATGGTTAATTAAAATTGTCATGCACTGATTTTGTACTAAAAAAAGGCATTTTTTAAATTGTAATACTGACATACTGAATTTAGCAAAATGGTACTGAATTTAGTACAACCGTACCGAAACGGCAGCATTGCCTTCCATGCTAGAAGTAGAGAACATACATTTGGCCTCCAGCCTCAGTAGCGTATACGTCAGCTTAGTCCTGAGTCTATACCACTTTCCGCTCTTCTCCTTCTAACGTACTACACATTCCACAAGCGCTAGCGCAATACATTTAAAATATAGTGCTGTTGCCGAGAGTTGGGATCGAAATGTAATTACAAAAAACTTTAAAGCGTAACTTAATCGATGTTGATGCATATGGTTTTAAGAATATCACTACTAATTAGATCTACGATAAAGAATTTTAGAATCATGTGTGGAAAATCGCTAGAAACGCATCCAAAAAAGTACCAGGTGGAAAAACGCCATCTTGGTTTTAAAGAGAAACACTTCAAAATAGGTATTTGTTTTACAAGAACCCAAAGTTTATATTCATATTAGAGGACGTGATCTCGACCGCAGTAGTTGACGGATTAAGGCAAGTTCGGCCATGATTCTTTGTTTTGTCAGATTAAAACGTGTTGGGACTTGACAATTAGTGTAAACAGGCGGCGTTGTAGTAACAGACAGTATCAACTGCGACACTGCTCTTGAAGATGAGATACCCCTCAAGAGGAAGAACAACATCCGATAACTAGCAACTGTCACTCGTAAAACATACATTCAGGACAATATCGTGGATGCAGACTCAATACAACTCTGTATCGTTTAGAGTGACAAAGAACTTGTAGACTATTTGTCGTACAAATTAGTATTATGGCATCTATTTGATGATTCCTCCCTCAGAAAATGAATTACTAAATCGAAGCGCAATTACTCAGTCAAAAATGTGACCGTTGTCCTTAACGGTAATCATGAGCAATAGAAAAATGAAGTAACCGCACTTCCACAAAAAGAATTTCTTTCAAACACAAACAAGACACAGATGATACCCAATGTGGCACCACATATGGTAATTTCCTGGCATCCATGTCATTAAGCTTCCAGATATGTTGATCATCTAGTTGTATCTATGGGGAGAAATTCAAACCCAGAGAAATACAATTAGATTTCAAGAGAAAATATGTAAGTTTCCTACATTTAAAAATTAAAATAAATCCGTTTAAGAGAACGCTACTCTTTGCAGTAGAAAAATGTGGGTTGATGCCCATTCTTTTCGTTCTGCTTTTCTTTTCGATTTCTTGTTTGAGCACGTCGTTTATGTTAAACAGCTATCTTGAATTGTTGTATTCTTTGAGTTCTTATTCCGTTTGAAAATTCAATTTTCCTTGGAATTTGGAGGTAATCCATCAGTTTTGTAATTTAACATATTAATTTAGTAATTAATTGTTTGTTATAATAATTGCGGAAAAAGCCCAAAAACTAATATAAAACCAAACAATTTAAAATCCTGATGGTTCCTGTGAGTTGTATAGGTGCTGCTTCCTTAAACTGATTAGTATCTAATCGGCTTCTAGTCTACAATGCGTCTAAGATAAGGATGCACAGCACTGAGATCTTGGAAACGGTAAGAGATACAGCATCGGTTAAATAGGTTGGAAGTTTCATAGGACCTTTTTGTTGGCGTTTGCAAAATCTAGATATCTTGGATAGTTTCAGAGATATTTGAAAAAAAGTAGATTTCTCCATTTTCGTTATTATTTTTTCTTTTATTTATTTGAAGAGATATCGGAAAACTAAAACCACTTTTCTATTGCCACTTTTTGTTCTCTATTAAAATACGCTAACAAAATTCTGTACAGCGTTTCGGTTTCGAGTAATCATCATCAACCTCATTTTTTTAAATAGGTGGAAAAACAATTGAAAATTGTTTTGGATAGCTCTTGTTGTCGCGATTCTAATAATGTAAACATGATAGGTTATTTTGATTTCTTATGCTATAAATTAATGCATTCTGCAGTACCCTGGCCTGAACGATTACCTGATCTAACACCGTTAGATTTCTTTCCTCTAGGGTTATGTCAAGAATTATGTGCTCAACCAAAACTTTGAAGATGAACAGCAATTGTTACAGTTGGTCACAGCAGCGTTCAACACAAAAAAAATCAAAACCAAAATAACCCTATCATGTTTACATCATTAGAACCGTGACAACAAGAGCTATTCAAAACAATTTTCAATTGTTTTTCCGCCTATTTAAAAAAATGAGGTTGATGATGGTTACTGGAAACCGAAAAGTTGTACAGGAATTTTGTTAGCGTATTTTAATAGAGGACAAAAAGTGTCAATGGAAGAGTGGTTTTAGTTTTCCGATATCTCTTCAGATAAAGGAAAGAAGAAATAATAACAAAAATCGAGAAATGTACTTTTTTTTAAATATCTCTGAAACTATCCAAGATATCTAGGCTTTGCAAACTCCAAACAAAAGATCCTATAAATAGCCAACTTTCATCCCATTCAACCGATTTTGTATCTCTTATCGTTTCCAAGATCCCCATGCTGTGTATTGTTATCTTGGACACACTGTATACCGGTGTGACGGGTCCAAAATATTGTTTATAATTATAAGTATGTGGTGAAGCAGTAGTACCAAGACTGAGGGTGTTTGTTTTTTTGCGATAAGTTGCCGATGACCAGTATGCTTACATACGGATATTTCGTATTTAAAAATATTTTTTGTTTTGCACATGTTAAGTTTAAATAAAACATTACAGAAAATAAGAATCCCCTTGAACCAGTCTTCCGTGGAACAAAGCGTTTGATTTCTGTTTACCAACAGTTTCGTAAGTTCATGGCTTGGAATTTATTTTATTTTTTGAACGTTTACCTAAAGGCACATATAAATAAAAAAACAATAGAAGTGATATAAAAACAGTAAAGCTTTATCGCCAGTGATATATCAATCTATAGAAGTTCAAAATAATGTCTGCAAGATTAATTAATTTTCATATTAATTGAGAAGAAACCCATATATGGAGACATGCAAGTTCTTTTAAAGACATTTCAAAACAAATTATCCTATCGTGTCTCTTATAAACTCACAACTGTGTAATGTCATATAATCAAATGGGATATGTAATGTCAGCCTTTTCCGTGACTTGAACACGTGGGCGTTTTAATTTACTACAGTGAAATAGGTACATATGAAATGTTTAATGCCAATGGTATTATTAAAGAATTAATTAATCTTGTATGCTTTCTTTTAGAGAGATAAAGCGGCTGAAGTAAAAATTTTAATTATAAGTCATACTCGTCAAAAAGAATTGTATTCCGTGCCAACATCTTAGGGTTGGTGATGAATTGAGTTATGCGACCTACTTTTAAAATTAGAACTAGAAAATTTGTATCTGTGTATTGTCCTCTATTTAAGATTAATAATAGAAAATGTTCCGCTAATTTGCATAACATCTTGTAATCATAAAAGATTTCTCAATAGGACAATAATACGAAACTGAATTCTAGATATGTAGCATGTATGTGCGCGAGTTAAAAAGTTCTCTTTCTTTGAGTCGCTAAAAGCTGCTCTATAAATTTCTTTAACTTGAAATTCTCAAGCTCTTATCGAATACAACTATACTTAATATAGTAATAAAAATTGCAAACATGTCGTTGAACCTTTGATAAAGAAAAGCGCGTACAATAACTACTTATTTATTGCTGTTTCTTATAAATAATATAACTTATATTTCTACTTCTAGCCGTTCTATAGAAATTATTACTGGTAGTATCACTATTTATTATTTAATTTATTGTATTGACTGAGGTTCTTAACCACTTTCGCGATTGTTGGTTATCACGTTCTTGAGAGTTGGCCATTAAAAGTCAATTTTACTTAATAACTTGTTCATTCAGTCGATGTTTTTGTTAGTATCTCATCTTCATGCTAGCCTAATAACATTAGACATTAATCAATATATGTATAGGTCGTGACAAAGATGAGATAGATATTCATAGAAACTTTGACTTTAAGTAAAATCATAGAGGAATGTAAAATTGACTTTTAATGGCCAATCCTCAAAAACGAGACAACCAACGATTAAATTTATATATACAATCCACCTGGGCACACAGTCTAAAAGTACACAAGTAAGAGCAAAAGCTTAATAAAAGATCAGAGTAAAAAAACACAAGTAGTAAGTAATCGATACTTTAAGACATCCACCACTGTCTATATCAGATTAGAACTGTGCAGAAATGTTTACTATACACAATTGTAATTGTAATTGTTTATTATTTTTCTAAATTTTTCAAATAAATGAAATTTATAGAAAGGAATGAACTTTCCCCTTCCTCTGTGTATTTCCTTCCTCTGGTTGTGTGAAATCGTTCCAGCTGTTTTGAATATAAAATCAGGTCCGTCGGCTCAAAAAGACATCTCGTTCCGAATAGTCAACAAGCCAAGGAACAAGAACCAAAGAACCGAGCTGCATTATATGCCCCGATGGTGCTAGTAGGTCTTATAGACCACCAACTAAAGTAACCTCTCCTCCGGGAACAGTTGCATCATTCTGTCGGTATTACGTCTTGTAGTGCGCGGCTTTATGAGGCTATTCCTGCGTGTTTAGTACTGTGAAGTGGTGCTGCTACTCCTCTGGTTGAACCGTAGTTGTTGACCTTTGACTGCTTTACCATCTGTATTCAACCTGACCGTATTAACTCTTCACTTCATCTGATCAACATTTCCGACCATTCATTACCGTAAATATTTATTATAGTGCGTGACTGTCTCCCTTTCTAAAAGAATTTTCTTTTCCTTCTAATCTCTTTTTTTGCTTTTATAAATAAAGGTTTGCATGTTTACCAAGACTCCCTGGATTTCCATCCCTCCATTTAGTTGCCTTCCGACCCAAATAAAGACATCTGGCGCCAGAGAAAAACAATAAAATACAAACAAATACTTAATATTAAAAACATTTTATCTTACACTAGCCAGGAGGATTCTTGAATTCCAGTAACATTTTACAATTGACAGTAAAATCCCATCAAATATCAAACGACGAGAATTCGTGATTACATCCACAATGAATTTTAAAAGCACTTTAATCTCCACATAACGCAAAACTTTAATTTAAAACAGGAGAGAGTACCCTTCACATCAAACAATGATAAAATGAATCTATTCAACCAGGACAGATAACTAAATTCTCCACAATAACGAGAGATCTCTATACATCTCGACGGTACGAAACAGGTGATTAAAGAAATACACCACAGTAATGGAATCGATGCAACGTTCACTGTTAACAGAGCACAATCCTCAACATTTGAGTTGCGGCAGCTATACTGCGAAATAAATAATTAGAGAAATACTCTCTGCACACGTAAATTCACAAAACATGATCTGACTAGACGTCAATACATTCCTTCAAAACCAGCCTTTGAAGGGAAACGGTACAAGCTAGTCATAAAGAAAACTTCAAAATGGAACTCACGGTACGATATTACTTATGTTAACATGGTGATAAGCGCGGGCAGCGCGAAAATAACCCCCGAAGGAGCGACCTTTCCGTCCGGCGATTCAAATTCGACTCTCCGAGAAAACAGCATCTCTTCTCATACATAGATGACTCAAATTATTCAACGGCGGAAGCCAGGTCTACACTGCGTTATCAAAATGAATACAGACAGACATACAAACCGTGAAAACTTACAAACCCCTATTAGGTGAGTATTAATCAGCCTTTCTTCTGAACATAAAAGTGCTGAAGCATAAACAGAATTTCAGCGAACTGATAAACTATAAAAAATGTTTAGACGTCTGTGAGACGACTACATTTTAAGAAAAGTCACGTACAAACTAATAATTTGAAATTTGACAAGCCTGGAATAAAATTAACCAACGTTTCAAAATGAAATAAACTAATGAATTTGTACGGAATGCAAATGCTCAAACTAGATTTAAAACAGAGTGCGGATATGTACGCACTGTTATAAAATAACATTACATTTTTCAGGCCCTGACACCTTTGAGAATGATACAAACAAAACTCTAGATTGGCTCCGCCTGGCTTGGACATTATCGTCCTAATCTGAATATCATTACGGATGCTTTTGTAGATAAAGTTCATTTACTTTACTTCATTTTGCCTGGTCTTGATCCAAACTTTAGGTCACAAGATAGGCCATCAGTCGCTTCACTCAGTTGGTGATTAACATTAACAAACGGTTGGAGGTTTTATATCTTCACACTACATAGTGGCTGACAAAGGTTAGGTGTGGTTGTAATTGTTCTAGTAAAGCTAATGGCGCACATTTGCAGCCAATAGATTAAAGAGTATGCGGTTGTAAAGCTGCTGCCTTGGAATTAGTATTGAAGTA
>VTPC01091302.1:76099-87662 GCA_011009095.1 Ignelater luminosus
TACATGAATTTATTATTATGTTTTGAAATCGAGTAAAATAAACATTCACAAAAAGATTCAAAATGATATGGTTGATTGAAGAAATGATTACTTTAAAAACATCAAATGATAATTACTATATAAGAATTAGGTCTGAAGGACCCGTCAAATAAATGCGTTTAGAAATCATTAAATCGCAAAATACTTATTGTATTAAACCCCTCTAAGCAAACAAAATTAAACATGATTTAAAACTATTAATAAATTTAGAACATACGAACTTGTATTACTTCAAACAAAAAAGAAAACCTTCAAAAGATTACTGTAGAATTTAAACTACCTATTGTTTTTCCTAGATTTTTCCGGAAAGAATACACTATGAAGATACTTTTCTAACATTAAAATAAACCAAATATTAACGTTAGATACTCAAAGCTTTTAAACAAACCAACATAAAAATACAAACAAGCATATGTAATATAAACAATCATTCCTTACTCTAAATCTGGAGGTCCTTTGAGTTTCCAGCAACTTTTCCAAATACAAAAGAATTGAATTTACACTAAATTTAATTACGAGAAGGCATGGTTTCAACCACAATAAATTTTTAAACACTTAAGTTCCGCAAACACAAAACTTTAATTTTCTCAATAACGAAGAGAATACCAGATCTCTCGATGAACACTGAAGATGGGATATTGATTCCGTCAGCCAGGGAATATGACGAAGATAGCGGAGTCAAAGAACACCAGGTGCATAACGGAGATTTTCCTAATGACTAAACCAAAAACTCAAGAAGAAAGTGAGACTAAATAATTTCCAAATAACTGGCTCGACACGGTTACTTCTTTACACGATCCTTGTAATGAAGACAGGGACGATGAGCTTGTCGTTCATCTCCACATACTAGTAAAAATACAGGTAACACCTTTCAGCATATGAATTTTTACGTTCATCCGCACAATGATGCGTCAATATTTTAATCCTCAAAGAGGCCTCCCTCGAGGATTAACTCAAAATGCAAATTAATGCCCATCAACCAAATAGAAAACCAAAGCAAATTCACAGCCACTAAAATGTCGAAATTAACCGTGCGCCACACTTAAAGATCGAAACAAAACGCGAGAAGCACCGGGTCCGCTTGGACCCGGGAGGGCGCGGTGAACACCTGCGTTCCACGGTGTCCGAATTTCGACTCCCCGAGAAAATCACAAAGTACCAACAAAGGGAACGGTTTGGCAAAATAGAAAAGTCAGTTACACAATGCTAAGTCAAATTAAACACGAAGAGCCCATAAGAAATAAAAATTTTCCACACCTAATTTCTCTAATTTAAAACGGCCTTTTATTCGGCCGCAGATTGCTGACGATAGACCATAAAACCCTATAACACAAATAACGATTTCTAAGAAGAGCAGTGCCATACGAAGTGTTTAGTCTGCCCAGATTTACTAAAAATCACGTATTGTGATAATTTGGACAAAGAACTATAATATCGAATTTATAAATAAAAGCCAAATATAAACTATTCTTGCAATGAAGAAACATAAAACAGATTGTTAAATGCATTTTACTTTTAACAAAGAACTTCAAAGAAACCTTATGCAAAATGTTTGATAACCCTATAAATACAGCTAAATAAATTTTAAAAACCGAAACGGAACGATAAATTCACAGTAAATGAATACATTAAAAACGAAATTTGCGGCAGAATCCGATGATTATGCGAAACTTCAAAATGACGTTACAAAATCTACTGAAGCATTCTATTAGCGTATTGGAGTTTGTTCTGTTTTACTGTCTAAGACCAGATTCTTTTGTTTTATATGGTAAGCTCTTCTTTAGTATAATCAGCACAGAGGTTTAAATAACAGTTAGCGCTTCCGTTCGAAAGACCATGGAATAGATTCTTGGGTAAATCGTCAAGACGTCTTAGAACTAGAGAAATTCGTAAAAGTTATCACTTTATTTCAGTTATGGACGATCTGTAAAATGTTCCACGAAGCACTTTTCAAATCATCCGTATAGATACAAAATGGTTTTTACGTTAAGCCAATACAAACAAAACACTTGAGCGTAATGGATTGAAAGCAACATCAAATTAGGACTGATAACTCTCTTTTAATAAAGTATCTCACTATCAAGATAGAAACCATCAAATTCAACTTTGAGACATGTAAATCATGAACAAGTTAAGAAATATTTACTGAGAGCCAAAAAAACTCCTTGTATCTTTTCCAAGGCAATGCCTCACAGTAATATACATATGCATGTTCACTGTTTTTGTACACATAAATAATCTGTAGTTCAGATTACCTTTAAAGTTTCATGCTGTAAAAATAGATTATTTTTGTTTCTGACCCATCGATGAATTACTTTTCGTGTCTGATCCTGAGGAAATCACCAGAGATCTTTGTCGTTTTTCTTGTGTTTCTAGCTTCATTGAAGAAACACTTAGGCATTCCTAGAGCAGGATCTGGTCCAAAGAAGAGATTTCCAATCCCAATTTGGCTAATTGATCACTGTGCTTCAACATGCACTTACATCAGTCAAACCCTCTTTTGGTCTGCAAAAACACATAATGCGTTAAAGAATTTTAGTAGAAGTTTCGACGCACGACCCTTGTAGCACCTATTTATCTACATAATTCCTTTACAGATCTTTGTATATTGCATAGAAATCTGCTTAAAAGACATAACATATTTTAGTCTTATGCCATAAATTCATGCTTCCATGCCATCCAGAATTTTTGATTAGTCTGTAAACCAGATCAGTTCATCTAAAGCCAAGTTGGTTGAGTCTTGTTGGAGATTACTCTGTCAAGGGTCACCTGAAAGCTTTTTGTATAGTACAGTATGACAACATGTCAAAAATGGGGTCACTTATTCTTTCTCAGATTGAACAGTGACCTGAGTCTCCTATTCTCAAGTTACTTGTGTTCTGCGGGGCTTATGCAAGAGTCCTTTCACTTCCTCTTGTATCACAAAATTCGGCAAAAGCAGATCCAGCAGGATTTCCATTGTTACTGTAGAAGTCGACTTCGTGTCTCCTGTTTTTTCGAGATAAGCTAATCTTTAAATCTAGGTTGACTTCATCATAGGGTTTGTTTAAGCAACCAATCCGAAGCTTTAAATACATATAGCATAATGTGAACCCGAGTACAACTACCTCAGTACTGTATAACCACTAGATCTGAATCCCTAGCATTTTCCATGCAATTATCTCGTCACCTAATGTCTTATTAACACAAGGGAGCAAGAAATTGGGACGAGTGGAAAGAAAATGTTCCGAATAAGACATACTGATTTCAGCGACTCCTGAGTGTTCTTTGCTTTCCTCTTATACTGATGTGCTTCGTCTAGCATCCAAATTAAGATTAATAATATCAAAATGCCAACATTCAATTTAGAAACGAAAGCAAAAAAAAGACAGTGTGCGATATCATGTTTCAAGTAAACCTCGCTTAGATCTTGTTGACTCTCCTACCACAAGCAACAGAAAACAAATTATAACATATACGAGTAGAAACAAGGAGTATGACGCGATTTTAAAAGAAACAAAGAAAAACAAATTTAAAAATGTGGAAGTGAAAGACTTGGAATTTTTTGATTGAAAGATGTGTCCGACTAAGGGGTGACTTGCATTTTACTGTGGTTTTCCAGAATGGAAATGAATGAAACGCGCATTTTTTCAGGAGAGCCCTGACCAGTTTCCGAGCCTTCCCCAAATGATATCGCGTTGAAGCAGAAGCAGCTTTACTAATAATGGCGAAACTAGTCTGAAATGAAGAAGGTAATAATCCATGGTAAAATAAAGTGAGGTTTTGTGGATATTAAGTGAAGGTACTTCCTTAAGATGTTATATACATATACTTCCTTATATACATATACATCTTAAGGAAGTACCTTCATTTACATATACATCTTAAGGAAGTATATGTATATAACATCTTAAGGAAGTACCTTCACTTAATATCCAAATAAAAGACCCTAAGCGATGGATCTACACCATATAAGGTTTTGTGAGTATAAATGAGCAATGAGCATCGTACCCCAGTGTACCATAGACACAATAGTCTAACTGCTATTGTTACACAATGTCAAGATGTAACACGTGATATGCAGCAAATGGAAGTTTTCAAAGATGTAATCTTCAAGTACGCTTTTGATTAACCTTCGTAGTAAATGTAACTTGCTGAATTCATTTCTAAAAGCTTTGAAGTCAAGTAAGTACAAGTTCAGCAACCCGATCGCTGTAATGAAGTATGAAGTAATAAGTGTGTTAATCAAAATAGACAACTTTCCGTTCTTGGCGATGATTTGATACTTTCTGTTCAGTTTTAAACACAACCAACTCAGAAATCTTACAAATCCTTTGGTGAAAACAACAGAGTTTGAAAACCAAAACTTTCAGGAATCATACAGGGTGTCTCCAAATTTTAAATATTCTTACTTAAACAATGTCATGTTATTAACTAAAAGAAACTAAAACATAATTTGTTTTGGATGATTGGAGAAAATTAAATTATTACAATTTTAAAATTATGAATCAGTATCTTGTTATTATTATTATTATTATTCCTAAAAGTTTCCATCTTTTACAAAACTCTAAATCAAAACACACCAATTAAAATTTCCATTTAAAACCACTTGTGGACTTCTTCAAAAATTATACCGTGAATATTCGTACGCGCCTTTTCGTATTATTACTTATTAGTCAGAAACCAATTATACATAATGTAAGTAGACATCGTCACTTCAGTTTTTAAACATTAATATGAAGCAAAGGCATATTTATTGCTCTTATTACTAAATAAGTGTTGATAGAATGTATGGTTTCCTTTAATGTTTTCAAAGAAGCTTTTACGGCGTATAAAGGTTAACAAACTTACAAATAAACTTAAACAATTCTACTGAAATGATTTCGCCAGACAGATTTAATTGTATTGAATGTCTACTTCTGATTGAAAGATTTAAAACAAACATTACCAACTCGACCTTGATATAAAGTGTTTAATTTGGCGACAGGTTTGGTCGTTGGTTCGACCTTCAACTTGAACTCTAATTGAATTAGTAGACGTATTAGCAGACTCAATGGGATTGAAAGAAGACTTTTGACACAGCCTATTTATAGTGTAAGGTACAATTTATTAATTCGATTTGCATAAAAAGTACTCTTTTGATTTGTTTAGAAGTAATATCTATTGTTGTCAGGAGGAAGTAATATTATATAATACACTATTAGAATATTGTGTTGTAAAAATAGTATCACATGAAAAAGAAAGTTCAAACACCTAAGTATGTATCTCACCACTTATGTTTTGCAAAATTTTGGAGCTTAAATTTCTTGATTCAAATAAAAAGTTGCTTCTCGGTGTAATTTTTAATGACTCATTTCTGTCCAGCAAAATTTGGAAAGTCTGTGTAACATCTTTTTTGTCTTTTTGACGGATTGCGACGAGATAAGATTGTTACAATAATAATTAGTATAGTAGAACGAATTAATTTAATGTAATTTGTGGAGAAATGTTCGAATCCTGTAAAAAAAGACAAACAAAATCGTTCTGTCATCTTCACCATATTTTAAAGCACATCTGCATAGGCAGAACGCTACGTATTTCCAGATGAACCTTCTAGTCAATGTGGTAAATAGTTCCAGGTGAGTTTCCTCCCTAGAATACGAATCAGACAATTCAACTAAAGGAGGAATTCAGAAATGGGCAACAACAATTAAACAAAAAAGGGTTGAAGACGGATGGAAAAAGAAAAAGCAAAACTCGGAATCAAGAATGCAATTTTCATTCGGGAATAATTTAGGTATACATTGCGATGTGTATTTGTTGGTTTTAAACACTAAAATCTAAATGAAGTAAATGTCAGTAACACTAATAAAATCTAAATGTTATATCGTTATATTATATTATACGAAAACGAAACACATAATAGTTAACAGGAAAAATCGTACGCCCACTATGTTGAATTCTTTTCAAATTATATGAAGTTAAAGATCCATATATAGACAGATTGTGCAAGTTGTTATTAACAATTTGAAGGTAAATTACTCTTACATTATGTTGTCTATTATACACGTAACGTACATATACCGCAGTGTAATCGAAGGATAATATAAATTCAGCTTTCTTTAAGGAATTAACATCAGTGGGCGACTTTAAACTTCATTGCTACGGAAAAATGATTAATAAAATGTTTAATGAAAGTAGTATCATTGCATAGCAGTAATTAATCTTATAATATTTCGTTTAAGATTGATGTATTGATTGATGAATTAAAATTGCTTGAGATAAAAGACGTAACTATCAATCATTTTATAAATAATTATCCACGTTGAGTTTTTAAATTTCGTATTATTATTCATGTTTTAGATATGTGATGCAAAGTACATATACAGACGTAGATGTTTAATTTTTATGAGAAACATCTTTACTAATTAATATTAATAACGACAGAAAACTACTAATATCTCTTCGGTTTTTGTTTAGTTTACATAGTGTGATGATACTTAATTAATTTCAAAGATATTCAAAATGAAATAATGCATGTAAAATAGAATTTAGATCTAAGATAGAAATTAAAAGGGAAAAAAATAAAAAAAAAGGTTACTAAGGTAGTTGTTGATAAAAAAGATAGATAAAAAAAATTGGTAAAAAGAAATTGAGTGAGAGTTAAAAACTAGAGAAGGAAACGGAATAAAAAAATTAATAAATGGATATTTGTATATAAACATGAAAGGCTACATTTGTATTTAGTGTATTTATAGAAGTAAAAAGGAAAGAAAAGAAAAATTATAAAGAAAATAATTGTTGTTGTAATTGTTTATGTAATTGGAGTTGAGGAGTTAAAGAAGTTATATTAGAATCATGTTATGGAAAATGTATTAGAATAGAAGAAGAAAAAATAAATTGGTATATTAAACTTTGAAGGTTTTTATTGAGTTATATGAAAGAAGCAAGGTAGTGGACTAAAGGGAAAGAGGTATCAAGAAAGTGAAATACCGCGGAAAACAAAAGTGAAAGAAGTTGGTGTTAGAGAGACATTTGATGTGACGAAGGTGTGAAGGACATCGTGTGTGATTAAAACAACTACTACAGAAGATTTGGGAAGTAGGATATATAAATTAGAGCATGAGAGCACAAGGAACAAATACTGGAAAGCTGAAAATCGCGGAGAAGAGAAGAGAAATGAAGGAAAAAAAGAAATTTAAGTGTCAGTTAAAGGTGTCGAACATAAGGTAGTCTAAATACAATTTAAATAAGAGAAGAAGGTAATAACTTTATGATAGATAATAATTATTAAAATATAAAAACTAAATTGTAAGAAAATCTGTTGAAAGAAATTAAGTATCATAATTTTTGACAACTATTTGAAATTAAAGAAAAATAAAATTGACAACAATTAAGTAACCTAAAACAACCTAATATTTCAAATTAATCTGACATTGACATTTGACAATCAAAAATCAATTTTAGTATTGGGGTATCTATACTATTAGAACAGGTTTCATTTATCATGCAACGGAAATAATTTGTATTGTGACGTGCATCAAAAACAGTAGTTATGATTCATCGATGCAGCCCAAGAAAATCAAAACAATCTCTGTTGGCCTACTCCGCAATCGATCTTTTGAAAACTAACAAAAACCAAAAAGATTTATATATTATAGAAGTAATTAATATTATTAAGTATATCAGGCGTTCGTAGAGAGAAGAGACATTCACTACTCTCAGAGTAATAAGTCTTAACCCCTCACTTTGAAGGCTCGTACCTCAAGTTGTAACAGCTTATCGCTGAACTATTTGTGATTAAAATGTACAAATTTGACTTTCGTCGGCTAAGCCATCTTGGAGATTTTGTAAACGTTTTATTCAGAAAAACTACCAATAATTTACAAAGTTTTTCGGGATGCTTACATTGAAAATATCATAAATAAATTATTTATAAACCAAATTATATCGACCAGTCAACGAAGGGGTTATAGAGGACATGTAAAGGGGGAGAACTTTTCTCTTGAGGAATGTGTTGGGGGTAGTTAGCAGGCAAAGGTACTAAAAGCCCCGCTTCTAGCCATGCCGCTTCAAGGAGGGGGGGGTGGAAAGGTCACTCTTTTCGGTTTCTTGCTTATAACTCGGAAACGGTGCGTCGTACGATAAGAAGTATTCTCTACAAAATAAAAGGTAATTAAATTTCCTACAAGACTGTCTATATTTATTTTCTTTCTATGTGTTATAGTTTCCGAGATATTCGCCAGCGAAGATCGATAATTTTCGAAAAACTTTTTTTTGCCTCACATTTTTCGTCAAACTTGTCCTTCTAACTCCTCAGCCAGAAAGTTGTAGATCATTCAGCCCCCTTAAGAAATATGTAATGGTTACTAATTTATATTCTACAGGTCAGAGGTTACAGCAATTTGAAGTTTATGGATACATTTCGTGATTTCTCAAGAAAAGTCAATGAATGCCCAAAAGTTTCCGAGATATTTACCAGGGCAAATCGATAATTTTTGAGAAACTTTTTTTGCTTTGCATTTTCCGTCGAAGTTGTCCTTCTAACTCCTCAGCCTTATGTTTTCTAAAAAGTCGTCAGACAGGGAGTTGTAGAGCATTACATTTCCTTCAGAAATATGTATATTTACTAATTTATCTTCTACGGCTCAGAAGTTACAGCAATTTCGAATAAATTTCGTAATTTCTCAAGCAAGCTATATTTTCGTTATTTATGTATTAAGAAACTGGAATTTAAGAAAAATCTTACTTATCTTTAAAAAATTTCAGTTTCTTAATACATAAATAACGATAATAACGAAAGTATAGTTTTCTTGAGAAATCACGAAATTTATCCGAAAACTTCAAATTGCTATAACTTCTGACCTGTCGAAGATAAATTAGTAAATATGTATATATCGAAAGGAAATGTAATGCTCTACAACTTCCTGTCTGACGACTTTTCCGAAAACATAAGGTTGAGGAATTAAAAAGACAACTTCGACGTAAAATGTGAGGCAAGAAAAGTTTTTCAAAAATTAATGATTTGCGCTGGTGAATATATCGGAAACTGTAACACATAGGAAGAAAATCAATATAAGTGTTCTTGTAGGAAATTTAATTATCTTTTATTCTGTAAGAAATACCTTTTACCCTACGACGCACCATTTCCGAGTTATAAGCGAAAAACCGACAAAAGGGACTTTTCCACACACCCCCCCCCTAAAGCGGCAGGGCTAGGGAGGGGGGAACTTTTAGTATCTTTACTTCCTTACTACCCGCAACATATTTCTCAAGAGAAAAATTCCTCTACAACCCCCTTTTGGGCATTTATTGACTTTTCTTGAGAAATCACGAAATGTATCCAAAAACTTCAAATTACTATAACCTCTGACCTGTAGAAAATAAATCAGTAACCATTACATATTTCTAAAGGGGACTGAATGCTCTACAACTTTCTGGCTAACGGCTTTTCTGTAAAACATAAGACTGAGGAGTTAGAAGGACAAGTTTGACGAAAAATGTGAGGCAAAAAAAGTTTTTCGAAAATTATCGATCTTCGCTGGCGAATATCTCGGAAACTATAACACATAGAAAGAAAATAAATATAGACAGTCTTGTAGGAAATTTAAGTATCTTTTATTTTGTAGAGAATACTTCTTACCGTACGACGCACCGTTTCCGAGTTATAAGCAAGAAACCGAAAAGAGGGACCTTTCCACCCCCCTCCCCCCCTTGAAGCGGCAGGGCTAGGAGCGGGGACTTTTAGTATCTTTGCCTCCTAACTACCCCCAAATAAAATTTTGAAATTCTATATGCTTACGCAGAAATAAATTGTCTTTAAAGTCAGATTTGTTTGATTAAAATCAGTTGGATAGGTTTTAAGATACGAGTCCTCAAAGTGAAGGGTCAAAATTTATTACTCCGAGAAGAGTAGTTGTGAATGTACAAGAGCTAGAACAGGGGTGGGCAAACGGTCGATCGCGAACAGTTCGACAGTGGATCGCAGACATTTTAAATAATTTACTAGGTTAATTTCAAATGTTTTAATTTAAAATGTGTATTAAAAATTTACCAGACGATTAAACATGAATTTAAAATACATCCGATAAAGGGAACAACGCGAGGTGCAGATATGATGGCAACTTTTAGCCATTTGCTGAAAAAACAAATTTGCCTTTGCATAAATTGGTTGCTATGTCTACTAACTTCAATGATTGGTAGAAATCATGAATTTTTAGCCCTTTGCAAACAAAATGAACAGTTTCATGATTTCATATCATTTCATTGCATAATTCATAATAATGCCTTATGTGCAAAAATATTGGATGTTAATGATATTATGGATGTGGCAGTGAAAATTGCTAATTCGATAAGACCGCGAAGTATAAGGAGTCAACTTGATGACAATCACTCGGAATATGAAGATTTACTTCTTTTTTGTCATGTTAGGTGGCTCACCCGAGGAAGCTTTTTGGAAAGATTTCTAAATCTTTTGCCTAAAATTATTGCATTTTTGGACACATTGGGAGAAAAACATGAACAATTGGAAGATCCAGTATGGGTAAAAAAATTAGCATTTATTACGGATTTTACGGGCCATTACAACTCGCTTAATTTACAATTACAAGGAAAAGAAAAAAATATTATTGTGTTGTTCAGTTTCGTAAATGTTTTTAAAGCAAAATTAAAACTTTTTGCTTTACAATTAAAAAGGCAAAATTTTAAATATTTTCCCTATTTAGAAAAACATATTAAACTTACTGGTGAATGTAATATTGAAATGTTTTGTTCTGAACTGGAAAATCTTAATCAAGAATTTGAGAGACGATTTGCAAATCTCAATAATCTTCAACCGATTTTTGAATTTATTTCATTTCCTTTTGGAGAATTCGATAACGAGGATATTTCATCAAATCTTGTTCATACTTTTCAATTGAATTCATCGGATCTAGAGTTAGAAATTTTAACAAAACAATCAGATATAATTCTGAAAGCACGTGTAAATGAAAATTATTTTTGGAATTTATTACCAAAAGAAAATATCCATTATTGAGATCGGTGGCAATGAGGATATTTGCATTTTTTGGTTCCACTTATCTATGTGAAGCAGCGTTTTCTCAAGTGAAAAACATTAAATCGAAATTTAGGTGTTCTCTGACTGATGACCACTTAATGGCATCTATTCGATGGTGCATCAGTGATTACAAACCTAACTTTACAAGACTTGTTGATGAAATGGGATGTCACACATCTACATCAAAAAATTAATCCAAAATATTTATCAATAAAGAGATTAATTAAATTTTTATTTGTTTTTAATTTAACCCATTTTTTGAAGTCGATGGCGCATAAATAAGAAAAATTAATGTCGATCATACCAGTATTAAGTTTGCCCACCCCTGAGCTAGAAGTTAATAATTTGATTTCCTCAGAAGTTACTCTGATGATTTAATACTGAGGTCTTTTTAAAATTTTGTGATGTAACTAGTAACTAATTTTGCTGTTTTACCCCTGGCCTATTATCCGTGGCATTAACATTTTCTGCTCAGGTAGGCCTCTTCTGCTGCATTGCTAAGACATTTTT
>VTPC01091303.1:0-32206 GCA_011009095.1 Ignelater luminosus
CTTCGTCACGTTCAGTTGATAATAATTAAAACAATCATACTTGCACTTCGAAATTTTAAAAAGATGGAAATCCTAAGTGAGTGCCCGGACTGATCAATTTGAAACGTTTCATAACATAAAGTACAGCTGGCCTTTACAGTGCTTACCTTGGCTTGTACTGCTGTTACCTATTTGTTTTTACTTGAACACGCAAAAAACAGATAATCAATCACAAAGAATAAGTAAGAAGAAGTACCACTAGAAAGGCTTCAGAAAATGGACAGATCACCCCAAAGGCAAACACGACGAGAAAACGGAAACGAGAATGTTAAAGGAAAAACAATACGTTTGGCTACTTAGAATGTGATATCACTGGATAAAAAAAACCGGGAAGTATTAATGGAATTACAAAAACATCAAATAGATATATGCTCATTAGCGGAGACCGAAAAGCAAAGTAAAGGAAACGTTAGTTACAGCAACTGCATACTGTTCTTTAGTGGAAAAAACACACATCAAAGAGTACAATCTGGCATGGGAACAATCGGAGACGTACAGTACATCAATGACACAATTATTCAGGTAACTATACAATTAGGAAAAGACAAATTAAATATTTCTTCAAAAACCTAGAAGACATTTTGAACAGGATATCCAGAAAAAAAAAGATATTCTTCATGGAAGACTTCAACTCAAGAATTGGCAACGTACACATTCAAGAAGTAACGCAAAGATTTTAATGAGGACGTCATAAATAACAACGACAAAATGTTATTTACTTTGACGACAAGCCCCAATATAGTTAAATACACGTTTAACAATGCAAGAAATCAAAGATCGTCAATAGACTTTGTAATTACAAATCAAAGCATACACCTCGCAGTTGAAAAAGCTGCTAAGTACATATTAAAATATAATATCGAATCCTTTGAAAATCAAAGTGAGACAAAAAAGCATTGGCAATCACGTAGAAGAACAGTATTAGTAAACCAGGCCTAGGAGAAAGTCAGATCGAACATATAATCAAGTGCAACTCAAGGAACAGAATTGAGGAAAACTAATGTAATCGAAAAACAAACAACAAACCATGGTTTACAGAAGAAATAAAACAGCTATCAAAGGAAAAAAAGTCGTACATACAGTATAAAAATAGTAAAACCCGAGAAGAAAACGACAAATACAAACCATTAGAGAACTAAAAAAATTCTTGAAAAACTTTTCAACGAAAATGTAACCCGACTTATATAAAAGGCAGAAGAAAGTGTGGGGAATACTGAGGAACAAAAAGGAAACCAACAAATGAAAAGATACAAGTAGCTAGGTATATCATATTTTCAAGAAATGTATAAAGATCATACTGAAAACGAGACCAACCAAGAGAAATAAGAGACAACAGAATCGAGCAATAGAATGGTACCTAACATTAAAATAACAGTAGAAGAAGTAGCGAGAACGATGAAAAAACTGAAAAACAGGAAAGCTTCGGGTGTGGATTATATCAGCAATGGAATGCTTAAATACGGAGGAAAAGCTGTCACCAAAGAAATAATAAGAATTCTCAACAATCTTTCAAGACGAAACGGTTCCAGAAGAATGGAAAACCAGTATAACTCTTCCAATATTTAAAAAAGGCGAAAAAAGAACCAGGAAATTATAGAGAAATAACATTACTGGGCAATTCTTCTTAAAGTGTTCCCAAAAATACTAGCCCAAAGAATTGATCTTAGAGTAAGATATGTGAGAAGTACCAGAGCTTTCGTCAGAATAGGTCTGCAATATGCAATTCTTATTATACGACAATTAGTAGAAAAAGGAATCAAATTCAACAAACCCATCTTTATATGTATGGTGGACCTAAAACAAGCATTTTCTAGAATACGGCTGTTGACAAACTAACAAGTGAAATAAACATCAGGGCTGGAATACGACAGAATGATGGTTTAAGCCCTACATTCTTCAACATAGTCACTAACAAAATAATCGAAAACGTTAAAAGAGAGGGCACCGGATACCAAATGGCGAACGCATCCTTAAAGACACTATGTTACGCAAACGCTGCATTAACAGCCGAAAGCAAGGACGACTTACAATTCCTATTGTTTAGATTTTCAAAAATAGCAGAAAAGTACAACATAATCATTTCCACAGAAAAAAACCAAATCTATGGTTAGATCAAAAAATCCAGTTCAGTGTAAGCTAGTCGTTGATGAGAAGAAAATTGAGCAAGCGATGAAATCTGACTACCTCAGATCGCAGATATCAAGCAGTAGCAACCTAATAGAAGAAGAAAACACAATGAAAACATTGAGAATCTTGTGAAGCCTGAGAGACGTCATCTGAAAAAATAAATACATGTCAAGAGAGAATAAGGTGAGGATTTACAAGATTTGCGCGAGACCGATCTTGACGTACGCATCTGAATCCCGAGCGGAAACATCCAAAACCAAACAACCAATGAGAAGCGCTGAAATGGAATCTTTTAGAGCAATAAAGGAAATAGGATTGGGAAATCAAATAAGAAGCAGCATCATCAGAAAAGAACTGCAAGTAGAAGATGTGGCCGGACGGGTTAAATCTAGAAGACGACAATGGAGAGATCATGTAGACCGGATAGATCAGAATAGAATTGCAAAGTAGGCTAAAGATTACATACCACAGAGTCGAAGACCTACAGACTGATCACCGAAGAGGTGGATTGAAAGTTGGACATTCGGATCAACTAAAACACACTAGCAGAAATAACAGGGCAAAGTGATAAATAAAGAAGAAGAAAAGAAGCAGATGAATAAAACAATGTAAACTATTTCCATTACAAATTTTTTAATCGATTAAATCATTTTAATCGATTGATGAACTAAAAATCACGATTAGATTCACCAGGAGTATTGGCGATTAACAGTAATAGACTAAGGTCCGGTTACTCTCACCCCTGATTAACTTTAACCAGTGGTTTATTGTCATGGATACAATTGTGACAACAATCGTTAATCGTACAAAACCAACTAATGATTGAAATAATTGTTAATCATGGCATTTTTCTTCTGATGTAAATAATAGCACAATGTAAAATTTAACATTGTAGTGTCAAAATAATTATATTTCATATTAGTGATTCGTTGTAATCGTCATTCGTTTTGTACGATTACTTTTTACGATTAATTCAACTGTTAATCGTCTCATGTGATTGATGATTAAAGTACTCGTAAATCGTTCGTGACGTGACAACACTGTATCGATATATCGCAACAACAATCACAGCCTTTGTTGTAACGTTGTCAAAAAGTACACATTTACTAATTTAGCAGGCTTTGCAACAAAAACAGCTGTACAGCGTGTTTCACACCCAATTAGCCAAACCTTGTAGATGGATAGAGAGAAAAAAACAAACCTAATTTCTATATTTCAATTTTTCCTTAAACCACTGGTTTCGAAGAAAATCAAGGAATAAGTTAATGTGCTATTTTTGAGGTAGAAAAGTATTTTACAAAACAGTTAATCTTGTTGACAAATTCATTAGGAAACCAACGGTCATAACCATAACAAAAGCAGCAAACACAACAGGGCCATAAAATGACAGTAAATAGTAGTTTTTTTTTACTTATTGTTATTTTATTCATTGTTTATTAATTCTTTTCCTGTTACAGTTTATTGTTAAAGGTAGTGTTGAAAGGTTGGTTGGTGATGTTAGTAACTATTTAATCTAATTACTGCTGGATTGTGTATTGTGATAATGATTGTTATTTATTAATTCTATAACCACAGAGAGACAGTTTGTGGAGTCTTGTAAGTTACTTTTAAAAATAGTGATTTTGTGATTATCGCTTGTAAAACAATACCATAAACATGGAGAAGCCATCAAAAGCATACGGAAGGGAATTCCTTTTCACATTAGCAATGCATTCCATCAGGTTTGGTAGTTGAGTGTGAAACATCCTATATGACAAAAGTTTTAGAATCATTGTAGTGAAGATTTCTATAACTAAAGAGTCTCCATCTTTCATAGCATATTAAAAAAAAAGAAAATGACGTTATGTAGCTTACGAATACAAATAAGCAAGTAATGTAAAATTTAGTTGATTTATCATTTACCAATTACTCGGTAATGGGTAATGGCATTACTTACTTTTTATAACTAATACGCCCAGCTCTGTTATCAGTTATCAAGTTATGCGGTGACAGGCTTGACGTAAATTTCTTAAACTTCAATAAACTTGTAGATGCTAAATTATTGTAAGGACAATGAAGGTTTGTGTTTACTTTGTAACATACGTTTGTAAATCTAAAAGTCTAGTTGTCATTTCAGTTAAACGGTCCCTATTTGTCGGGTTTTACCGTTCGAAGCTAATCAAATAAATTCACAGTATCTACAGCGCTTGCATAGAAAAAAGCTACCTGATTATTAGCGTTGCCGTGCTTTGCAAAAACTCCGTAACAGCAAAACTACTATACGCGAAATTAACACTCGTATGATTTTCATCTAATGAAATCTCTTTGAATGATGGTGTTCCAATTGTTCACAGTACAAGGGGAACTAATCAAAAGGACGGCATTTGGTTAATCAATGTCTGGACCACCCACCCTTCAAGTCTGTTTTCGGAGTTCGAGGGGAATCTCTCATGTCTGTTTTCGAAATCCGCGGAAAACAAGGGAGGCGGTTTTTTAAGAGTCTGCTGACAATATGCACCTGGTGGCTTTGCGAGCTAAATAATTAAGCAATAATCACAAAGAAAAAAAATTTAGTGGAGAATCAAAACAAAGTAGGTTCGAGCATGAGTAATTTTAAAATCAGAAGATAAATAAAAGTAACGCTTATAATATTTAAACAAAAGCAAATGTACATTTCAAATAAATGTAAGTTAGTAAACATATAATCGGTCAGGAATTTAATTTTAAAATAGTTAAACAGAAGAATTTACAACCAATTAGATTAAATGATTTTACTACAATCTAAATAAACAACCTAAATTTCTAGTTAGTACAAAGGGCATATGTAATTTGTGCCCACAAATATACCTGCAAGCAGGTACGTTTAATCTCACTGGTAATATGCACACTTTTTCTATTAACGCTGGGTCGGTTTTTATAAATGTAGATTTATGGCTTAGATCAATATTAATTTTAAAAAGACTAACTTTTTGAAAAAATTTACATGCAGTGTAGAAACTATGATAATACAATCTAAAGAATATGCAAATGCAAAGTATTCACGTAATTTTATTTTTTCAACTATTTCGATTGCGCCCTATATAAATATGATATACCTTTAATGAATTTCATCCTTGTTTGATATTCTGCCAACCTCCTTATTGGTTAGCTGTTTCATTTGCCACGGCACTAGTGATTTTAATGTAGGTATGTCTTTGTTTAAAAATTTAGTAATATATTAATAAAGGCGTAAATTGATGGATGAGAGCAATAGAAATTGGAATTAAATCACATCTGTTGTTTGTTCCATTGAAGTTGATCCTTCCGATCATATCGATGGTGGAAACACACTAATATAGTAATTAACCAAATAGTCGAAAATTGCACTTAAACCTTCACTTTCAGGTTTGGAAGACATAAAGTCTTCTACAAAACAATCGAATATCTTATTTGGGATTAGAAATGAAAGTCCGTAAAGGTATCGCAGCTATCTTCCTATCTTGGATCTTTCTAAATCAAGACTTCCCCAAATGGAATCTACATCCGACTGACTGTAGTTCACACAGCCCTTACACTATTGTGAATTCCCAATTCAAAGTCTGCTGCCATATAATAGAGATACAAATAAAAATCGAATCCTGAGCATTTTTCTATTAACATATTACATAATGTTATATACATTTCCATTTGCTTATTAGGCAACAGACCACAATGTAGGACCTGCAGCGTAGATAACTGACAGAAGTGACGAGCACAGTAATCATATATTACTATTTCTATAGCCCTGTCGCAAACAATTGCAAAATCTTCTCCACAAATGGTATGCGTTTTGGTAGTGAAGACAAGACTTCTACTGTAGCCTGTCTACTAATAGACAAGGCTGACTTTAATTTTCTCTGGACGTTGTACAAATTTTGCTTAGCCTCTCTGTATGATCGTCGGCTGCTTTCCTTTTTGCACCTGCATTATTTATAACTGAAATTGAAGATGTTAGTCCCTACAAGAACTAATCAGAGATTATGTATTTTTAGTAATGTGAAATTATTTAAGAGCAATCTGGATCACCAAAGAAATAAGACATTTATTTATTAAGGTGCCTTTTAAATTGTTTTTACTAGAATAAACGCAAGCACTATAGAAGCCAGAATCCAAAACTTACATTCACATCTTCTGTCATTATTTTACTTCTATTGAGATAAAAATGAATCACTTTTTAGTGTCTATTACAAAGATCTAAACCAAAGCAGTAAATGTTAAATCGTTAAAGATTCTTTATTTTCAAGCCTATTGTGGATGACTTCAAACCTAACATATGATCACAAGCAAATTAGGTAAATTTATAATGGTTACCTTCAAATTAAGCAGATTTGGAACGCTGCAGTTTCTGTATTGTGAAGGACGAACAATCATTTATCAAGTCTCGAGAATACCTTTTTCCAAAAACATATAATTACGTTTACAACGATAAAGAACCACTTTTTAAAAATTATTTATTTAATAACAATACAGATTAGGACATCTTCAGAGATAAACTGGAAGAGATAATCAATTTAAAAGTAAACTTGAAATCTAAAAAGGACCTAGAATGGCAATCTAGAAATTTTATTGAGAATATCAAAACAGCAGCAAAAAAAGCTACCCCTGAAGCAAAAGAAACTCCCATATGTGAAATAAAATATCCTGCTAGTATTAGGGAACAAATTAAAGAAAGGAGAGCCAGAAGGATATGGCACACTACCCGAAACCCTACTGATAAAACAGAATTCAACAGAATAAGCAATCAAGTCAGAGAAATGATTAATACATACAAACAAAACTGCCTTGACGAGTACTTAAATAACCTCGGACCGGAAGTGGACAAGGAATACTCATTGTGGAAAGCGACAAGAAGATACAAAAGGCCCGTTACTCGTGTCCCTCCCATAAGAGACACTCAAGGTAACTGGCTACGAAAAAACGGTGAAAAAGCTGAATTGTTTGCGCAACATCTAGCAAATACATTCCAACCACACGAAATACAGTCTGATATCCAAACTATACCAACTTATCAACCAGAAATAGCATTCAAATCGTTCACACCAATAGAAATAGCAAAAGAAATAGATCAAAATCTCAATCCAAAAAAGGCACCAGGGATCGACGAAATATCACCTGGGGTGTTCAAAAAATTGCCAAGGAAGGCCATTATCATGCTTACATATCTCTTCAATGCCTGCTTACGCTTGGAATACGTTCCTAAGTGCTTCAAGATGGCACAGATAATCATGTTAAAAAAGCCAGATAAGCCGGACGAGGAAGTTGGATCGTATAGACCGATTTCACTTCTTCCAACAATCTCAAAACTATTCGAGAAACTATTTTTAAAGCGGCTTAAGCCTTTAATAAACATCCCGGATTTCCAGTTCGGATTCCGAAATAAACACTCAGCTATCGGTCAAGTACATCGAGTCATCAAAGTGATTGAACGAGCTTTTGAAGAAGGGAAATATTGCTCTGCAGTATTCCTTGATGTGTCGCAGGCGTTTGACAGAGTGTGGCACAAAGGTTTAATCCTCAAGATGAGTAAAATGCTACCCAAATCATACTTAGCTAATCGGCAATTTCGAGTGATGCACGAGGATGCCAAGTCAAGATTTTATCCAATAAAAGCAGGCGTACCGCAGGGAAGTGTGTTGGGACCCCTTTTGTACCTGCTATATACTGCTGATATTCCAACATCGGATGAGACATTCACCGGAACCTTTGCAGATGATACCGTAATCATGGCGGTAAATGAATCACAATCAATAGCAGTTGAGAAAACTCAACGCACACTGAACAAAATCAACAGATGGACAAAAGACTGGAAAATCAAGCTTAACGAGCTGAAATCAGTCCACGTCACATATACGCTACGGCGAAGAAATTGCAGTCTAAGAACATATCTCAACGAGGTACCAATCCCTCAAGCAGAATCAGCAAAGTATCTTGGGCTTCATTTAGATTCAAGATTAAACTGGAAACACCATCTAAGAAAAAAAGCTGAACAAATCGCATTAAACAACGACAAATGTACTGGCTGGTTGGACATTATTCTAAAATGAATCTTCATTGTAAAAGAACTATTTATCTATCTATATTCAAACCGATATGGATGTATGGGATACAATTTTGGGGTTGTGCACATAAATGTAATCAAGAGATAATACAAAAACGTCAAAACAAATTCCTGAGAATGATCACCAACGCGTATCGATACGTAACCAATAACGAAATACATAACGACCTCAATATATCCACGATAAAGGAAGTCATCAAGGAACGAGCCAATAAACATGAGATTAGACTTCTCAATCATCCAAACGTGGAAGCAATTCAATTATTGGACACAACCAATGAAAGAAGAAGACTGAAGCGAACAAAACCGCATGAATTATGTAGATAAAAGTCGTAAAGAGTACTATTGGCAACTAAGCACTGGTTTAGTATTTTCACACAAGTCTTGTTTAATATAAACACAATTCATCTGTACTAATAAATTAATTATATTAAGATTGTAGTAGTCATACCTGAATAAAGGTGTTATATATAAAAAAAAAATTTAATAACAAGTGATTACAACGTCGATCTTTATTGTTTGAATGTTAACTACAGAATGAATAATAATAGTTTTTCTATCTTGCGTTGTTAGTTCCTATTTACGAAAGTAAGTGATTACAAAAGATAAGGATTTTCTGGTAATTTGGAAAAGTATACAATAGCATTTCATTAGGAAAACAACTGATGATTAGAAAAGGAAAATTACATTGAAATGAATTTGTTTCCCAGAGCTGTACAAATGGAAAATTAACTTATTATAATAGATTATTTAACATTATTAATTTAAGAAAGATTGCGTATGTAATTATATGCAAACCGTTTTACAGATTTCTTGACATGAAGGACGTTCAAATACCTTACGTCAATCGGAATGTTTATAATAACAGTAAAAAGCGATCTTGAGATTTCCACCATGATTCCATACACAAGAAAGTTAAAAAATCATATTACAGTGTCCTATAGCGTTGCTTTTTAGGAGCACGAATCCGACATAAACGGGGCGCAGTCTTGCTTCTCTCAGTGTCATTTGTAAAATTCCATTCTTATTCTGAATTCTACACGTACGACAGTTAAGTCGCCTTCATATGAAAACAAAGATATTACATCTCCATGTTTGAAAACTACTTCATAAGGACAGATTTGAAACAGGTTAAATTTAAATTTTTAAATGCTACAGTTCACTTGTTGAGTAAATTTTCAGAAAGAAAAAAGAACAGATAAAATGATTTAGTTTACTTTTAGATAGTTTTGCAGAACAATCTAAGTGCATTGATTACCCGAGACTTCTATACAGAAAATTGTCTTACACTAACTCGTTTTTTAATGCTCAAATGATTCTGTCATTTAAATCAGCAATAAAAGAGTTAAGCTACAAAACAGAGATGTACTCTGAGAATTTCTTAAAATTTTGTAAACTAATTACCAATTGTTTTCACGCAACTTTCTTTGCGTGGTTAGTGAAATAACACTCTAATGTTAATTTAATTTAATAAGCTGACATGTTGGGCTGTTAGATCAGATAAGTATTATTTTATTTCGGCCAGAATCCGACTTGCTCTTGCACATTTTTATACTCTTCTAGAGTTCATGAGATACGAGATTTTATAGAAAACAATTCTACTTTGTAAATTAATTTTCAAGTAAATTACTAAAAGATATATATGTAGAAAAATTAAGTCTCGCGTAGGATTCGAACCCGGGTCTCTCACAATCCGTATCGACGCTTTTCCAAGCGAAAACTAGTCTCTATATGTATCAATTCGTATGAAACGGTGTTGTGACAACAATTATGAAATGATATCAGTGGTACATATATTTACATTTGCTATTAATTTATTTGAAAACTAATTAATATTAAATGTTTGATATGTCATAACTCCAAATCATGAATGTTACTATTAATATAATAATAATAGTGATATTTTTGAACAGTACGTTAAAATATCTTATCTATCGATTGCAACTATTGATTTCACCGACTTTTATTCGAGAACGAACTATTTGGCATATTTCAGATTTCCCATACTAATTCCCTATAGCAAATGTTAAAACGAACACGGTGTATAAAAGCTCAAGCATATAAAAAAGTACTGTACAGTATTTACATAAAAGCTCAAGCAATAGTAATATGTAGGTTCATAAGACCATAAGAACAAAAGTAGTTGACTGGCACAAGAAAGAAAGAAAAGGCAAGATTTTGAAGATTCAGTAAAAAATATAGCACCCAAAGAAAATTCTAAAAACAAAGTGAAAAAAAAGGTAAAACCCAGGCAGAAATTCTACAATATAAGTCAAAATAGAATTTTTATTTTCTCTCAGTCCAAACAACTTTCATTGCTTTGTCTAGTTTCACTGTTCTTTCCTGCAATTGCTTCAAAGTGACAAAACAAAAAATCTCCGTGGTATTTCATGTCGGTTTTTATAAATTGCTTCGTTCTCAAAAGAAACCTTTCAAACAGTAAATTACAAAGCATTAATTGTAAATGCAATATGACAGCAACATTAATAGGACCTGCCGAAACCAGGAATGTTATTCAGAAAACCAATTATATTAATTTGCTAATTAACTTTGATATTATAAGTATTTACGTATTTACTTAATATCTTTGGGATGCAGCAGTAATAAAACCAAAATGTTTTATTTGTTCACATTTGAAATAAACTAATAAATGTTTTTTCTATGAAGGTTCTAAGTACGATGATTCAGCATGTCAAACCAAAAGCGACTTGGTCGCAGCGAGTCCTTCTTAAAGCTTGCCCTACAGCAGAAGGAAGCTAAATTATGGTATGAAGAAGCAAACAGCCATGTGAAAGGAGAAAATCTATTCAAAGCTCTTCAAGCTTATAATAAGGTAAATCATTACTTTCTATTTTTCACTTACGTTTAGATGAGGCACTGTTGTTAGAGCACTTGTTGTATTTAAGTTAATTAGTGGAGTCTTCTATGTGACAATTTCTAATTCTAGATTACAAATTAGTGACGTATTATTATTAGTATTACGCAAACTCTCCTATTTCTATGGGTTTTAATTTCATTCTGGTTTGTATACATAGCAAATTTCAGTTACTTTGAAGTTCTGTGTAAGAATACGCAAAACTGTAGAACTATTTGAGACGTAGTATTGTTAAGCAGGCAGGTGTTCTAATTAAATGTAACATTTAAGATTCTCTCACGTCTTACTGTATTGAAAGATATGGTAAAAGAATCTCATAATTATTAGATAAAATTGAAACGCTGCAGTTTAATTTATATCGTTGAAAGTATTAGTTGTATGATTACACGTCTCAAGAAATAACTAACTGTATCTAGATTGCATGTAAAGATAGGGTAGGAGGTATCTAATGTGCAACATCTATCAATTTCCTCGCGGAATACTGCGATATCTTTATTGCTATCTCCAGTAAAGTTTAATTTTGGTTCGCAATTACCTCTCATGCACCTGAGCTTAAAATATATATGGATTGTCGTGAACACAGCTACATACTGCCATAAAAATAACTCAAACTTTCTTAAGAGTTTCTTACGTGGATATTTATGACCTCGTAAGTATCTCTTTTTTTCGTAGTAACTAGAAAAAAACATATTTATGTTTGTAAGGTTTTTAAAGATTAATTTTATGAGAAACTAAAAAATATAAAAAAGAATAATGTCTGGCAATATTATTTCGACAAAATAGTTGAAATGATAATTAATGATTTAACTGTGTTATACATTTTATGTTTATGCAATCTACATTCTTATTAAAATTGCATAAATGCATAAAACTATTCCAAGATATTTTAATTTATTTAGCTGCTCTAAAGCTGCATTAGTAAAATAAATAACACTATTGTCATCGTTTCTCAATATAACAATGACCTTATAAAAGTTTTAAAAATAAAAAATACGTGAGATTTTCCATTTTAATAATAAATTTTTATAACTTAAATTATGATATTTGTCATAACCCAATAAACTTTTCCTCTTCCCAATGAGATATCTTCTCATGATTATGCGTATGTACATGGAATGGCTTTGATCATCAATAAATTCTTAGATTTTGAGAAATGTAGCATTTGGCATACCTAAAAGAACACAAGAATAGTTGAAAAAGTCATGACTCGTAATTGAAAACACATGGAATTTTTGCCATAGAATACATATGCTTCAGAAAAGACAATTCCTTACCAATTTTATATTTACATTGTTTTATTTTCATCTAAAGCACTAGTACTAGCTCTCTGAGTTCTGCTTTAGCAGAATAAATTCGTGTTAATTTAGTTTTCTGCAATAAATCTTTATCAAGGTTGTATTTTTGGTCTTTTACAATCTTATCATTTTTTGCTTTGTAGAACTTCAATGCTGGTCGTGCGTGAGAGATAGTTTGATCTGGTGCTGAAATATTAATTTTGTAATTAATCGCTTTTTGTCTAGGGCAGATTATAGTAATTAGACCAAAGATTTTGAGATTTTGGTGCTTTTCGCTTTTGGCGGATAAATAGTTCACGCCGAGTCGTACTAACTTCAAGGCCACCTATCAACTTTGGCCTTCTTTTATTTTTGGTTTACCCTTTTGGTTTTTCGTCTTTGGGTATTGTTTTCTGCTTCCCATTGGCTTCTTTTTTTTGGGACTTCAACTCATCAGGATTGCTGAGCGCAAGTACCATTTACAACTACCAAGGAGATCGCGATACATCATTGGAATTACTGTTCCGAGGCTACTATGTGGTATGTGCCGTTGCTAATTTCTGTTCACCTGGAAATTGCCAACAAGAAAAGACTACCGAACTCTCGCGCTATTTGGTACCTTTCTTTGAATTATTAAAGTTTAATTGATTTAACTACACAAATTCAATTATTGTATCTCATTTTTTTTCTTTAGATAATTTTTCCCTATAAAGTAATTTTAAAACTTCTTGCTGTAAGATAACTTTTATCTTTTATACATTAAATACATTTTTCAACAGAAATTTTCTTAAAAATTCAACCTGCGAATAAATATTCCTGCTTATTTAAAACAAATTAATTTGTGAAATTTAGCTTTTGATTATAGTCATTAAAAATTTAAAACTTTGAGCTTCACTTTTTGATTTGATCAAATATACAAAATTATTTTTACTTCTGATAGAAAATTGCGGGTTTTAACAGGGTGGTAGGAAATTATTATTTGCAAGCGCTTACGAACGATACTCCGTCAACCCCCTTCGTTGCTATACTTACTTATACCAACTTTAGGACGAACTACCGCGATTTTCTGTCCTCTTTTGCTATTTAAAACGAACTTTGCCGATTTAGTTATTCCGTCTGCGAACTTTAGTTATTTTTGCCGTTTATATTGATTCTTTAATTATCTTTGCTGATTATTCTATTGTTCCCAATAAATTTCTTCTGTATTTTATTAATATTTTTTATTCTATTTAGCTTTTGGATATAATTAATTGTATTTGATATTATATTTGAAATTTTGTGCTATTTATTTTTAATTTCGTCTTGCTTGCGGCGTTCTGGCGCCTTAAATAAATTTGAACGTTGTCAAGCTGACTTGCGAGGGTTTTATTTGACACCTAGTCTCGTTGTTTAGAGCTTTTTCTTTTCAGATACACCGGGAACGTCGACTTCGCCGACGAGTTACGACGGCTCAGTCTTTAAACAGTGGATAGTAGCTATCAATATTAGGTTGCAATTTCTTGTAGCAAATCAACTTAGAAAATATTAATAAAAAGCCATCTTGGGCTAATTAACTTGATAGAAGTTTTGATAAGAAATGGTTTCTTCGACATGCCATATAACCCGTAAATCCCAAATCACTAAAGACCACATGTAAATAAATTTAAAGCAAAGGTTTGTTCTTTTATAAAAATGACACCAACGATAAAGTAGCCAATTTACAGACAAACTTATCTATGCTATTTTATGCTAAATAGACCTACAGTTACTAATCTATTAAATTTGTTCATTTTTGTTCAAATTTGGATATACGGTAGCAGTCTGTCAGAGGCAGTGATGGGTATTATCTAGATACTGTATCTAGATACGATAATTATATCTTGTATCTGAATCTAGATACAGTTATGAAAATGAATTTTGTATCTGTAACTAGATACATTTCAGCTGTATCTTTAATAGCAGATGTACCTTTAGTTAGATAACTAATTGGAAAATTTTGCAGTTTTGTGAACAGTTTAACTTTTAAACCTGCTTTTGTCATCCCTTTACAGGTAAAGATAATTTATGGCAATAAATTTTGAAAATTCTCTTCATAAATCTTAACAAAAATTTATTTTTTAATTTAGTTTGCCGTTTAGAAATTTCTAGTTTCTTTGAAGTAAGCTATATTCAGTGATGGGTATTATTTAGATACTTTGTATCTAGATACGATAATTACGTCCTGTATCTAAATCTAGATATAATTATGAAAATGTATCTTGTATCTGTTAATAGATACAATAAACATTTGTTTATCTATACCTGTATCTAGATAAAATATTATTGTATCCTATCCATCACTGATTATAGGTAATCACAGTGAGCAAATCTGAGGTCTTTGTTTCTTCCATTTATCTACTGTAACTTGCCTAATGTCACAGTATATTCAAAAACAGACCTTATTTGTTACTGATTGTGCTGGTTCAAGTGGTAGAAGATGGTTCAGTGTACCAGAGATGTACTACATTATTCAGCATTTAATAATTACTAAAAAGACTAAACACTCAACATGTATTTAATTGAAAAGCAAGCAACTATATTGCTATACCACTGTGATCTACAAGTAAATAAACGAAATACAAACTCTTGTCGTGTAACACATACATTGTTATTGATTTGCAGGATTTTTGATTGATATTGAAATGTAAAAATATTTTAATCGAGTGCCTGCAATCAGGTAAGCATTATCCTTAACAATAAGTAGTGAAAAGCCTTTTTAACAAATCCTTGGTAATTCAAATGTAAGCTTTGTCCACGAACAGAGACAAGACGTTACTTCAAAAGTTTCTACAACAAGCAGACATACTCTAAAAATTATACAGAGATAAGACAATGTCCATTTGAGTGAGTCAGTTCAAGATAATAGTTAATAACAAGATTCTTGAAGATAACAAAAATAAAGGAGTAAACATCCATAGTTCTTATTTAAATCACCTCAGATTTGCTGACGACATCGGTTTAATAGCTAATATCATCAGCGATTTAAATGAAATGCTTCAACAACTAAATCAAACATCATTAAACATGGGATTAAACATGAATTACAGCAAAACAAAAGTTATGAGTCAAGAAAAAAGTCATATATCAGTAGAAAATTATCCCACAGAAAACGTCAGCGAATACGTTTTCTTAAGCTGTATTATAAAATTAGGCAAGAATGTGAATGTGAAATCCGTCCACATTATACGGTTTGAGCCTTACGTATACAACCTAAAATATGCAGACCATAGGTTAGTAACTTGATATTTCGTATACGAACCAGACTATCGCCTTTCAGACCGTGTTTTTAAATTAGAATGTTCCATATTTTCTATGATTATCGCACACAGGACCACTACGGAAATCAATACCCTGAACGGGGCTTCGATATCTCGCAAAAATCCACTTCATCTCTTACACTGACAACGCCTATGGAACCAAACTTGATTTTGGTTGGCCCAAAGCAATATGACGGAGGGATTCCAAAACCAGCGTCCCTGCTCAAACTTTTCGATTCTGGACACTAAGCTCCAAACGGTTTCTTCGACGTGTATCATCTTCCTTTTTACTAATGAAGGGTATGACGGTCCGTGATCCCTATTTTGATCTAGAGGATCACATAAGTAAGCAAGAACCGTCGAAATCAGTCTGCGAGAGTTTTCGAGATCTAGAAAATGTTTGCCAAAAAAGATCATTCTTACCCCTTTTATCCTACTTGTTCTTCAAACCCACGTGGTGATTAATGAAACAACTACGTGTAATTAGGTCGTATATAAATTTCATAGTCTTTTTGTAAACTGACTAATCCGTTTGTAAAAGAATATGCTTCCTACACATATGGTCTGCAACACATACATCACAAGATCGATTCACCTTACATTGATGTCCCAAAGAAGGGTCTGGACTAATTGGACTGCTTTCTTTATGGTTACGCTTACTAAAAGCCTCCTAGAGCACGTGGTTAGTAGTTTTGCGACCCACTGCTTTACATAACCCCACAACTTTGCAACTTTCATCAAAGAACAGTGCCATAGCATCTCTTCTACCAGCTTTTACTACATTTAAACTTTAAAGATGTATTATAGAGGCCATGAAAGAAAACCCACTTACATGAATTTATATGCTAATGCGCACAGCTTCCAAGATGTAAGGTTTCAAAATTTCATTTAAAATTTCTTATTTCTTTAATACTTCAAGAATAATGTGCGGCATTGTGATGACATCTTCTACATGGTTGTTATAATTATGATGAGACGTTTTCTATTCTACTAATTTCTATACTGGTTAACGCTCCAAAAGACAAAGAAAGGGATAAGAGACAGATACGTGCTGAAATGTGATAATCTTTATTGTTTATTTAATTGAGATTGTATAGATATAATTTGTTTCATGAGGAATGAATTTAAACAAATTTATTTGTTACAGTTATTATGCGACTATGTGCTCCCATTTATTGCTTCCACCCATAACTAATGTCCAAAGCCTTGAACTAGAGTTTAGTCTGCTACGAATATTACAATATAAATATTATAACAGCATGTAAGGCTCGTTATAAAAAATGTGATTCCACTGGAAAAACAAAATGTACATTCAGTCTAGCAGAGTAAAATAGAATTTCATGATATATGACAATGTAGATATTCCTACCAATTACGGGGGTACTTTTTATAATATAAATTTATCTAAATCTTTTAAATCCTTATAGTTAGGCCTCTAGAGTATGCTCTTAAAGTTCGGACACATTCTTAAGATTCACCCTACAGAAACGCCACCACCAGCACAAAACTTTTCAAGCTAACCACTTATCACATTACCACCTCTAAGTAGGAACAATGACATTGTAAATTTAATGAAGAAGGGACTATTTATTTGATGATTACCTGTAATACACCGAATTTAGATATTGGCATATCATTAAAAAAGTTGATACTTACTGCTTTCTTCCCGTTTAATGCAATATACTTCTAAGAATAATTTTTTATGAAAACATTTATTTAATTTTACCCTAAAAAAAATAAAATTATAGAACTTTCAAATAGATCTTAAATCGAAAGACATAAAAATAAAAATACAACTGAAAGATCAAGACAAGATCTATCAGCTTTTATTTTTATACCTCGATTGAAATAATTTTAAAATTGTTTATTACTCTAGAGCAAAAATATGTAGATTGAAATTCTATTTAAGCAGAAGTAGTGTGGCTGTTTGCTTTGCTGGTTTTTTGAAGAACGAGCAATAAAAAATTTTCTCTTCTTGGCTTGTGCATTACAATTTTAAACTCTTTCAAGTCGTCTTGTTAGACATCTAAAGACTAAAGACAACACTTTTTTAATTGTCTTTAACCTGTTCAGTTTTCCACCATGGATTTATTGAATTAACCAATTCTGAACACCTTTCAAATTGTTGTACTTATCCTCAGAAATACATGCTAACAAATTAATGTCGACATAAGCACTTGTGAAACCTGTTTGGTGCAATATAAAGGGTGTTTCTGGGCCAACCCTGTAAACAAACAGACCCTTTTGTCAGTACTATTACTTTATTCTTACATGCTAGGAATTACCCATTTTTCTTAACCTTCTATTAAATTTTTATCGAGAGGTCATCGAATACGTTTTCAACTACTACTGTTTTTTCCTACCCTTTTGGTCTTCTTCCAATTTGTACAGCCCTGTTTTAATTTAATCGATTATAAACAAGCAATTCTATTAATAGGCATATAAACATTTAAATTTTAAACCAAAATAATCTTACATATGTAACCAAAAGACCAAGTATAATAAACTACTGCATTGTACAGTATCACATTGAAAGATTCTTTCTATTGAAACATAATTTAGTTTAACTAAAAATTATTTGCTGACCTGTATTTTGGAAAACGCAATCAATACTCAATGAAATTTTCACTGATAGGTATCGCTTTATTTCAGTTTTATTTAGGGTTAAGCACCCCCTGAGGTGTAGGTGTCGTTATTAGGTGAGAAGCTAAAGTAGGCTCCATGGTGTCCAAATTGATCACACCAAAGTGTAGCCATGGAAACATTACTGAAAGTGTAAGTTTTAGCACAATAATCTTAACACCGCAGTGCTGAAAATAACCTTCATAACAAAATATTATAATTCATAATTTTACGCCATATAAAACAACGTCATGTAAATTTAAAATGCATGTGCATTAATTTCGTGTCGTAAATCATAATTTAATTCAATCTCGAATATTACATAGAACAATAGTTATCGCATTGTTTTATATTTGCAAAAAAGACACTGTCCTTGCTTTTGGTAAATTTGATTTATTTGCTTTCTGATTTTTTCGTTTTACAAATTAATTTTTTTTTAATTAGTAATTTGTAATAAATCAATTAAGAACAATGAACAACGTTACAAATTTAAAAATAAGTGCGGGTGTGAGATTAGACACAAATCGCGATAGTGAAGTTCTTAATCAGTTTGTACGTATTAATCTTGAGGATATAGAAATTATAGAAGGTGATCAAAAAGATCCATTAAAAGCCCATAAACCAGAACCAGCCGCCATTATAAAAACTCCTGTTGCACGAAAGATTAAAGAAGAGAAAAATGAAAAACAAGAACAAGAGAAAAAGTTGCAACAGGGCAGGCAGGAACAAACACAACAAGATCAGCAACAACATTATCAGCAAGATGAATTCCCAGAACAGCAGCAAGAAGATGAGGACGCAGAAAAACAACAACGGATTTTGACGGCTCAACGTGAGAAAATAAAGGCAAGACTTGGACAAAAGCTGATATATCAAGAATTGAGAAAACGGAAAAAGAAAAGAAAAAGACCTAAACCGGAAGAAGTGTATACCGATAAAGATAGAGCTGCTGCTGTTAATATGGGTACCAAAGACATCAAGCAATCGTTACGAATTAAAAGAAAATTAGATCGATCTAAAGTTTTACAAATTCCTGACGAAGCAGAACCATCGACGTTTCTAGCATTAGGAAACTGTGAGATGAAAAGAGGAGATGCGGAAGTGGCTCTTTCTTTTTTAAATAAGGTTGTATATCATAAATGTGTAACTCTAGGCTAAGAAACTATAAAAGGTATTACTGTTCTTTTCTATAAATATCGTATTTGCAAAGTGTTCATTAATCAGCAGATCAGAACAGGATATATTACAACAACCCTCTAAAAATATGTTGTTTAAAGGGTAGTTAATGCTGCAAGATATAGGTTTGGAGTCATAAATAAATCACTAAGTGTTCATGAGAAAGAATTAGAAAGCATACTTAATATTCAATCTTTTGGGTAAATATATTTCAAATAAAATATTTACTTTTAAAAAATGTATTTTACCTACAGGTAAAAAGCCCTTAAAATAGACCCTTATATGTGTAACATGGTCAATGTGACAGTTTTCAAATTAAAAATTCACATTCAGCATAATTTGCACACTAAAAAAGATTAGTACAGATATGAATTAATATAGATATAACAAAGAAAGCTATGTTGTTAATAAAAAGTTTATTAATATTTTGCCATTGAGCATGTCCATCAGTAGTATGAAACACTGATCATTAGATAATATATCGATGTTTAATGTTATAGTGCGCGTTGTTAGAACAATAAGCAAATCCAGTAAAATTTTACATTCACATAACAAATTTGTTCAGCACATTTATGTATAATTGTACACTGACGTCATAAATTTATTAATTATATTAATGACTAGTTGATTGCATGAACGAATGATTGTACATTTATATTATAAACTTTTGTATAAAATGTAATTTTTTGTAGTTCAGGAACTGCACTATCCGTACTTTTATATTTCTCTACCTAGTTAACCCTGTGGACATATCAGGTGACGTCCCACGACAGTCGTTACGAATTTTGCCGTTTTCGCGCTCAAAGTAATCATTTGAATTTCACTCATCTTTTTTTTGTAGAATTTTTAATCAAAAGACTTTTTCTGAATTTATTTTCATTTAAAAAAAAATCTGTTGTAAACCGCTCAAAATGGAAAAGGGGACCGACAAACTTTAATAAATGTCTGTTGCAAAAGTAACCAAACTCCTTAAAAATAGAGAAAATTAGTAGTACCATCTGTACAAAACATCTGCAGCTACCAATGAAAAAACTCCTGTTCGGGAATCTTCTCGTTGGTAGATGTAGCGTATTATCTGTTCGTGAACTCAAGCGTTATGTAATAGTGGTTAAACCGTTGAAGTAGCATTGGCTGAGCTACAGCGTAGATAAGGAGATTGTGCGCAGTGGTCGAAAACTAAGTTTTGAGCAAAGAACCAAAGGAACTTATTCCGTTTTAAATTTGGCAAAACATTTACCGAAACTTATCAATAGATGCAATAACTGTATGGCGATAATCTTTTCGGTACACAAGTGTATGATTGGTTTAAACGGTTACGGCGAGTCGGGTACACATTAAGGATGACGCTCTGTTAGGTGATCGGCGGACAGGAATCACAGAAGAAAACGATTGTTAAAAAATGACCTGGCGTTAACAAAAGACTGAATTCATTGCATTTTAACCGAGCATTTAAAACTTCGCAAAGTTTGCGCGTGGTTTGTCTGATGACCAGAAACGAATTGAGTTGAAGATTGCACAGACATCATTAAAACCGCGAGTAAGAACCTAAACCTCCGGAAAACGATTGTTACTGGTAACCAGACGTGGTGTTTTCAATTCGACCCTGTAACAAAGCATCAAAGTGCTGAATAGAAATCGGCAGAAGAAGAAGCTCATTTTTTAAATTTATTTTATGCCCTGTACTACAGCCGATACTGCTTCAACTTTACAGATTGTCAACGAAGAATATATATTTGCCAACTGCAAACGTTTTGTATAGATAGAACTTACTAATATACTAGTTGATAGATATTACTTGTGTTCAAGAGCAGTAACCAGGCCTAGGCACTGCCAACATCGGAAAAAGCGCTTTTAAGGGTGATGCCTTTGCCTTTACGAAAATTGACGTTTGCTGCCAATCATCCAGGAACCTTTGTTCTTGTACACTATGATTACGATAATACCAAATGAAAAAACATCTAGATATTTATTTGTTTTTGTGAAACGACAATGAACCAAGCATTTGTATTCTAAAAAACGACACAGAAAAAAAAGCTGTGATTAAAATTACAAAATCGTTGTAGTAAAAATGCTGTCGTTGAAAACACCTCAATTGCAGTAAATACTACACTATGTCTAGCCCATTCTCTACTACAGCAATAGTAAATTTTAATGTTTTATTGTGGAAAAAACTTTTTAGTAAATTTTGCTACATTGCTGTAATTCTTACTTTTACAATATGGTTGAATTTACCAAGCAAAATAGTACGCATGTCCTTTACACAAGCATTAGTTAATTTTACACAAGCATTAGTTAGAATCGACGAGTCGGGTCACCGTTCTTATGTTTGGGCGGTGTTATTAGATGGCGCCTTAGTATTCTCATGCTGTTAAATGTTATACTTGATTAGTATATAACCAGTGTGACGCGGGAAGCAATAACTTGCATTATTCTTCACCGATGGGTCCAAACAAAGATGAAACGATAGCTGGGACGTATGTTTACTTAATGCTTGTACGAATTTTTATTTGTTCGCAATATATGAATATCTAATGGTTCATTTTCCTTTGTTTATGATAGATGTCTACTTGTTAAAATAGCATTCTGAGTTGTATAAAAAAACACTCTAGTTAAGTAAAATTGTCTACCAATTTGTAGGAGTAATTATTACATAGTATTTAGCACGTTTTACAAAGCCGTATTATTCAACAGTAATTAAACGACATATTTTTACATAGAATTTAGTGTAAAATTAACTTTTAAACCAGTTATATTTACCAGCAGAACTGTAAAATTAACACTTCTAAGGAAAGTATATTCTACTGTAGTACCTGTGCAATTTTTACTACAAAATGTAGTTAATGTTTTACAGCAATTTGTAGTATATTTTACATTCTACCAGTTACTACAATTGCTTGGTAAAATATACCGTAGCCTGTTGCTGTCACTGTATTTACTACCGATTGTAGTAGGTATCACTGCAATTGGAGAACTTTTAACAGCAACTTTTTTTCTGTGAATTAACGAAAACTTAATAAATCCCTTGAAAATGAAAAGAATAATAAATTTAAACGTTTTTACTATTTCAGTACAACGTCTTGGCATACTTGAAATTAAATTTCTGATCGCCTCTTGGAAGATTTGTTGCCACTCTTGGTATAAGACTTTCAACAGTTCGTCGATGTTTATGAGCTAGATAGTCCGAAAAGTACTTGATTGGATTCATATCAGGACTGCTAGCTGGTCATTCCATTTCTTTAATACTTTCTGTTGTCAATCTTCTCTTACGATACGAGCCATGTAAGAGCGTGCACTATCGTGTTGAAAAATGTAAACCGCACATTTTTCTGCAGTAGACAGTGTCAGATGTGGACGAAGGATATTATTCAGAACCGTTTCTTATCATCACTTAGTTTATGCAAATATTTAAGGTTATGCTCGCCCATATCGTAACCAATCCACTACCAAAATGTAACGTTTCTCGAACAGTTTCTTTTAAACCTTCCAGTCTTGTCTCCTCCCCATCCTTCCACGTTTATTGCAGTGACTCGGACCAAATTCTGATTCTTTCAAGAAAAACAGTTTTGCTCTAGTTAGCTAGATTCTAATCTGCGTGTTGACGGGCAGCTCTATGAGAATCGGTTAATCTAGGAACTTTTGACGGCTTTCCTTGATCTTATATGAGCTTTATGAGATCGTACTAGTGGTACCAATCAGACAGTTCATTTGGTCACGAACAGTGTTTGTTCGATAACGCAAGATGCAAAGATGAATAAGTTGCTCCTTTAGTGCGGATTGTCTAACGTTTAAATGCGGGCAACGGTTCGCTTTAAACGACCTTTTTAAGCTAAGTAATTTCTTCGGCTACTTCATCTTTGCTGAGCTAACGCCATGCAGCTACTCTTCTACCAAGAATATCAAAATCTTGTTGCTTTTGGTAAATTTTCAAAACAATTTAAATCACGTCGATGACATCGCCAAATTGTTGTTTTGTTTGAATGATTGTAAACGCCAATATATTGCACGCGCTAGCCAAATGTGCGCTCAACGCGACGCCTGCAGACTAAATCATCGTGATTTAAGGTGTAACTATTGCTTTGTTGCATGTCTCAGAAAAGGAAAATGCGTGTTAACACTTCACCTCTCACCTCAGCTAAAGTGTGCAAACTTGACTGGCGGGAATAATACTTCCCTTTTTAGGAATCAGCTGTAGCTAACGTAGTTTTGTTATTTTTTTCTCAATTTAAAATGTTTTACGAACATTTTTATGATTGACTCCTTTTTCATTTTGAGCAGTCTATATATGTAATTTACAGAATTAAACGCTCTTTTACAGACAAAACAAATCACTGTACAACAAGAGTAAACGTTATCCTACCTGAAAAAGCACAAGCACCGAACAAAGAGCAGTTTTACAGCCACGAGTACTTTTTAATTATTAATATCTGCATTATGGTGGTCCTTAAAAAGTCAACTTTCGAGTTTTAAGCGTTCCAACCCAGAAATCGAGTTTTCATTAAAAAAGATATCATGAGTCACATATCATTAAAAAATATTTATATTAACCCGTGCCCCACTGACGATGAAATTTAAATTGGATTTAACATAGGTTTCTGACATTTTTGGCTTCTGTACGTTATAAGTTTCTTAATATTCATCAGTATTGTCTGAAAATATTATAAATGTATAGATTTTGAGTCGCTGAATCCAAATTTCATATCGAAAACTTGTTTTGACTTGTTGCAGTTGACAGGACTGCTGTTTAAATGGTAAATTCTCATACAAAATAATGAATTTTTGGTAAAAAATTAAGTTTTTGTCAATATTAAAAATTAAATTGCCGACATGAAATTTGGATTAACCGACTTAAAATCTATAGTTTATAATATTTTCAGACAAAACTGATGAATATTATGAAAGTTATAATGTACGGAAGCAAAACATGTCAGAAACCTATGTTCAATCCAATTTAAATTTCATCGTTGGTGGGGCACGGGTTAATATGAATATTTTTTAATGAAATGTGACTCATAATATCTCTTTTTTAATAAAGATTCGATTTCTGGGTTGGAATCCTTAAATTTCGGAAGTTGACTTTTTAAGGACCACCCTAATCTACATAGGTATTCGTTTTTATAACACATTTTCACATTTCAAGAAAATGAATACGTTTTTGAGTTTATAAAAAATTGAACACTATTAATACCCTTCCTGTAAGACGGTACTTGATTAATATTAAGAATATTCTTCGTACAATTGCATGCTGATGAAGGCTTCATATTAGTAACAAACGTGGTTTATTGTTTTATTGGACAGCAGTTGTTGATACAATGTTTAAGTTTATTGTTAATAAAACCATATTTTATAAAATAGTAAAAGAAAGTTTATGCATTTAAAAAATGATTTTAATACCATTCATGTATAACTTCATTACTATTTTTAAAAGTACCAATATAACAATTCATAATAATAATAATTAATAAATTTATGTTCATAAAATGAACTTTCATTAAATCAATAAAGAGTGATTTTATTTGAAAGGCAGTTGGTAAATTTCGTTCCCTATTTCAATAAAATATTAATTATGGAAACAAAAAATCGGTTAATAATCATCGTATGATATTCTTTTCAGTGTAGTATTATATTTTTAAATTATGCAATAAAATTATACATTTTTTAAAATAAATTTTTCAAAAATGATTATTTATTTATTCGTGTGCCATGAACATGGTTTGGAAATTATTTCTACATTGCATTTTTTGTCTGCGATTGTAGTCTTCATTTATATCTAGCCCTTTCTATTTCACATTTACAATCATTTAGTCGATGTTTAATGCGACTCCATGGGTCTTTTTTATTATACACGATACTGTGTTTGATTCCGCACCATAGGGACATAGCAGGTGTTTGTGAATTTATTTAAATTCTTACTTTCCGCAATGTTTTAAAGAAAAACTCTGTCAATCTTTTGATTGGGTAGGTAATAAACTTTCATTTTAACAAAGAAAAGTAGTTTTTTAAGTGGAAAGAAATTATTAAAACTTAAGTGGACATAAGAATTCTTTCGCATTTTGACCAACGTTATAGATGTTACAGCGTTTTATTTTACGAGGACTGTTCAATGGAAACACGTTTGAGTAGGTTATCGGTGACTTCGTCGCCAGTGCAAAGAAATTCATTTGCGTTTTTGCTTGTTTAAGTACTAATGAAGCATTTGTCAAAAATGTTTGCATTTTGCTCTTCTCTAAGCATTGTTACTGAGTTACAAAATTAAATCCAAGGATGAAAATCCGTCCAAAAATAATCTGCGTGCTGTTACTCAGTTTTCAGCAGCTGAAGATCGTTAGCTAATGGAAATTTATACAAGAATGAAAGCTGTGTATGGTGACTACCGTTATTCTGATACGGCAGTGGTTGAATGGTGCAGAAAATTTCGACAAGAAAGAGAATCCCGGAAAGCTCACAAGTGGTGTCATTCTTCTGAATGATAATACTCGGCCCCATGCGGCTTGTACAGTTCAAGATCTGCTTGGGCGTATGAAATGGGAAGTCATAGAACATCCGCCTTACAGTCTCGACTTGTCACCGTGTGATTTTCAGGTGTTCGGCCCATTAAAACAGTCAGTAAAAGGGTGGCGGTTAAATTCGCAGAGGTAGAGATTGCTGTTAGAGAATGGTTCCTCAAACAACCGAAAATATTTTATCAGCAAGGTATTTATATATTGGTTAGACAATGGGACTTATGCCTTACTGTTAATTGAGATTTCTTTTGAATTTGTTGAATAAAAAATGTCCTACAGCTTCTAAACGTGTTTCCATTGAACAATCCTCGTATTAGATTTTTTAAATCTTTTCCTAATTTACTAATTCTTTTTTTATTAAAATGAAAGTTTATTGCCTCTCCAACCAATATATTAACACAATTTTTCTTGAAAACACGTGCTACTTCCCCGCGGTGCGTAATCAAATGCATCAACGTGTATCCATGGCCGCGGATAAAATGAGACTGATAACCAACCAAAGCTGTGTTTGTGTTCGATATTTTTTTTAAATAAATATTTTTTTTAAGATTTTTGTTTTTTATTTTATTTTTATAATGTGTCTAATTGCATAAATCAGAAATACACAAAATGTAAAATTGGAATTGCTACCCATCATATCAGATCTTAGTTAGTTTTTAAAGTAATGAACCAATTCAAAAATAATATTTACTTTGAGCTTTAAACAATGTTAAGAATTCTTGACCAGTGTCTACAGCAATATGCAAATAAGGTTCTTAATCATATAATTTATAAATTGGCCAACACTTTTTCACTAAATTACTACTACGCTTCTAGATCTGTATTAACTATTTAAAACTTTTTTTAATCGAATAACTTACCTAAAACAAAATGTACTATTGAAACTTTTTGATTTTTTTACATTTTTGATTAAATTAATATTGATTAAGATTTTCTTGATCAGTTAAGGGCATAGTTTCCCTTAACGAGATCGTGGCTTCCATAAAAAAAATTTCACCGCATGCTGTACCCACTAGCTATAGAATAAAAACAGTTTTAGTAGACCTCTGCGTTTTAGATTACGTAAAGAATTGTTGATTCGCTTAGTTTCTTATCTCTCTAAGTAAGCGAGATAGTAAGCACAACCCAGTGCTTGCAAATCCTGAAATTCCCATTTTTTACCGATATCTTACGATGATAAAAGTTATCTTGAAAAATTAGATCATAAGTACCTAAGTAGCATTTTTCCATGTATGCTAATAAATGAAAATTTTATCTGCTTTCGAACGGTACAGTTTCGGGTCTATATCGGGTCGATTGGGCTTTTTGCACTGGATTAAGCTTTTAAAACCTGTCGAACTCTCCAGACCGGACAGGCCTATTGAACTTCTCGAACTGGACGGGCCTACCACATGTTTTGATGAATGATCCTCTCAGATTGTTTGAGCCAATGAAGGATGTTATTGTGTCTTTTTGTTTCGTGTTTATTCCATTTGGGTCTTGGCACGTATAGAGCTCTAACTTTGAGTGTAGTTTGATTTAAAGCTTTCCCAAGATACAGAGAGAACAAGAAATAAGATTCGGATAAGTAGTAGTCGATATGGAAATATTTTGCCGTTTCTAAAATTTTATAGAGTAGGTAGACCTTGCTCCTAGGGCCAGAATAATCAGAATCGATTCTTTGGAGATTAGATCCCATTCAAACTTATCATTTATTTCTTTTTTGTATTTTACGCTGATACGCTATATATAGTAAGAATAAGTAATTTTCTCTTTTATTTTTTAAATCTTGACTTAATTTTGTAAATCCGGTTGAGACTAGTCAGAGGATAGTTTGCTGAGTTTTTACACATTAAAGAAAACAATAGACCCCAAAGGAAAATTAATGGTGTCCGTGAAATGCCACCAATATTCAGATCAATCTACTTAATTGAAATGTAAAAAAGGGAGTCACCGTGTAAATTAATAAAAAAATTCTCAAAGCAAGCCAAACGTGGAGATTTACTCTGGCAGACACCGGCAACATCTGCAGGTCCTTGGTCTTTTTTGTTGCAATCTTAAATTTCATAAATATTAAGAGGAAACAATACCCTTAATAACACATGCAAGAAATAATAAAGTAGGGATATAGTAAACAGGCAAATGTAACATTACAATTGTTGGAAAAGACAGACTCACAAACATTATAACGTTTGATACCGTACACTTTTCGAGAGATACACTTCAGAGATATGATGCCCGGGTCTTCTCTACATTAAGCATGAAGGAGGGAACGCCGATAACCAATACTAAAACTTTGAGGGCGTTTCGTTTCACCAGAACTCAAAGCTCAAAGCCACTGTATTACAACTGTGGACATTAATAATGCATGCACAATAAGTACTAATTTATTACAAACATTCCTAATTTGGGTGATACAAAATCCGCTCTCAACTCAGATTATCACTTTTGACTTTTAATCCTCATCATGCGGGCTAAACTTAAAATTTGATAATTTTGCAAGAATGAATGCATGGTGCGGCAAAATAATAAATAAGACGTAACAACACATAACGTCTGTAGTTTAAGTTAGCGCTCTATGCAAAAATAGGCGCTGGTCCTATCAGTAGGTAGATAATATAATAATCTAAAAAAGTTAATATACCAAATTTCTTAAAATTGTCGGAAACGGAAACGCGAGTTCTAATTTTGTGAAAGATTTATTTAGAGTTTCTAATCCTTCCACGATATTAATGTTTATGCTTATGCTGCGCGGCATCCTGTATTGGAACTAACTATTGACGTTACGTATATAACGCATAGAACTTAATTGCTGAGAATTATGTTCTGCAAATCTTACTATCCAAATTGCTTTGTTCTAGAATGTACCAAGTTTGAGATATACATTATTGATGCGAATAGTGTCAAAAAGTGCAAGCCCTGATAGTCATTATACCAAGCAACTGTCATCGTCAAGATTTTAGAATATTTCGTAACTGTGCCTATTTGCTATGACTCTTTTTCGAGTGTACTTAAAATTTAGTTACAAAAAGTTACTAAACGGTTTTAGGTTATGCAACGTTTGACATTTATATTCTAATAAGTTGTACATTTATAGTTTTAAGAGAAAATAGATAAAGATATGAATTTTTATCAAAATAAAAATTTTAAATAAAGATAGGGTAATTGTTCGATATAGCTACCCCTAGGAAAACGAGGTTTTGAGAACAAGTTTTTAGTATCAGCAAGTAGAGAATTACTAATAGAACACAATTAGGTGGCTGAAGGTAAAAAAATTTTTCTAATCTTGGTGAAACCGACAAAAAACAAACACGATCTTAAAGCACATCTTAGGCTATTTCAGGATAGAAACAATGCAGTTGACAACTAATTCAGCTACTGCACCCACTACCAACCCCCTACTGCAACATGAATCACGTATGGATGTTACAGGCGGCTTCTTTCACTCACAAAATGGCCCAATCTTGCGGGGGGCCCTAACGAGGGTGTAGTTAGGTTAGAAGCAGTTAAACGTTCATTTTTCTAATGAATTTTATCCCAAGCAAGAGTGTGGTTAGGTTAGTAGTAGTTAAAAGTTAATTTATTAATGAATTCACCCATGCCTACGCGGGGTCAACGTTTTCCAGGTAATTTAGGGAAATTGGGTTGTTGTACTATCGGTTGGTACGCTGTCAGAGAAGAGCAAGAATGGAACCGCGATATTATAGTGTCATGGCTGTCGTTTTGCTAGTGAACTGTCAAGATCGTCAATTTTTTTTTAAATTTTCTAAATGTTTGGTGTCGGAGAGGCCTTTCGCAGGTGTTTTTTGATTATCTGAATGGATATACATGCATTGGCGAGGTTAAATTCTTTCTGTACAAGTTTAATTCTAGGGGTAGCTATATCAAATTGTTACCATTTGTTCTTCTCAACAATGAAAACTTAGATTTTTTTAGTAAGAATTTTTACATGAAATACTAACCAATGTTTAATATGGCAGTTGCTTGCTAAAGTGAACGAAGTTTTTAGTACGTATATGTTGATATTAGAAGTTTCATCTACCATGGCTAACTGTCCTGTTACTCAACTAGTCTTCACAGTTCAGTCGTATTCTTTATCTGTTGCGCAGACGCAGATATGTTTTCGTCCAGTACCGCAACTAAGGGAGACAAAAATGCGGACGAAGACAAAATTATCAAGAAAATTTTAAAATTAAGACTCATAAGTAGAATATTAAAATTCTGATATAGACGGGGACACCAGACTCTTCTCTTGCTTATTGTTGCTTATTCTGAAACATAGTTTACTACAGATTGCTACTGCCCAGTAGCCAGAACGTAATGACAATGTTCATCGTCTTAATTTCTATAGACAGCTTTTAGAAAAATTAGACAATGATGCAAAAGTTCTATTCAAATTGATTTTTTTGACTCAATATAATTTAGATCTGCATGAATGGTCTCTTCATGATTAAAAAGTGATGGTGTGGTGTAGAGTGTCGACTATACTTTTTTGAGAAAAACAACCATGCCGTTACAGTCAATTTTGTGAAGGTGGAACCTAAAGACTGAGATAAAATAATGCAGCGTCTCGCTAAAATGACCCCATTGCACACACAGCAAGACCGAAATCGCACGTTTCCTTATTGCCTATAATCAGTATTTAACTTGTTGCAGAACACTTTTGATTGTAAAACAATTTTGCGGAACACCAAATTTAATAACATATACAAGATGTCTCGTAAACAGTTGCAAAAAATTTAATAGAGTATTCGGGAATTGGAAGTAAAAAAAGATGCACCTATAAACTTTTTTCTAAATATTCATCATTGCATATCGGCAGTGGTATTACTATTTTACACCAAATTGCAGTTTATAACATGTAATATTGGAAGCAGCCATCTCCACACAATATCCAGCTTGTCTATGCATACTATTCAATGATTCTGAAAGAAGAAGAAATTTAAAATTTTGAAAACAAGAACACTTTTTTTTCTTAAGTTATCTGTAAATTAAGAAAATGCAGTAACTGCTTTTCTTTTCAACGGCATATCTCCGCCCATAGCGGCGATATCAACCGTGGATATCCACACAACAATGATTACCGACGAGTAAAAACCACGTAGAAGATTTTGCTTTATTTTTAATTTCTAAACCTAAAACCCTCATAAATGTTTGCATGACACAAGTGAACTCAGCCATGAAACTAACAATAAAACTAGGATGGACATGGCTACAGTTAAAAACTTTATTGATGATCTTTCGTAATCTTGAGCAGTCCACGGAATACTACTGTCTTTCATGGAACTACTGGCCTAGTTACAGTATTTGGTGACAAGGCATGGCCCTCAAGTTCGCAACGTTTAATAGCTCTTGACTTTTTTCTTTTTTCTCTTTTTCTCATTTCAAAAAATCGAGAGTTTACCAGAGATATCCTCAAATAATTCAAGAGCTTTGAAATGTGATTCGAACGAATGCAAACCTGATTAATGATAACGGAGGTTTACTTTGACGTATAGAAGCAGTTCGTAGACATCTGACGGATGCTGTATTTGCGCACTAATAGTTTTGTAATAATAATAAATTTTGCAAGATCTATTTCTAGTTTCATTGAAAAATAATTCATTATTTGTCCCTTCACAGCAAGTTCTCAAATTTGTTTAACAAAATTTCAATTGTGGTGTCATATTTCGCACAACAGCACTACGCTTCGGTATTGAAAAAGTTACCCTATTGTTTTTTATTTCAAAATGTACAAATGTGTCGATTTGCAGGTTTCGAGATTTTTTTGGGTTGCGTTATGTTTTTGATACTATTGACTGGACTATTATACAGAATAAAACTAAAATTCTAGATAATTTTAAAAAGCATCAAGCAAGACACTTATTTTTAAATTATCTGTACCTAGTACAGAGTGAACCAAAATTCTAGAATTACTAGGCTGCTTTCAATAATAAGAAGAAGAATTGTTCATCTAAAATAAAATTAAAGCAACTCAAATCTTTGAGTGTCTAACTAACCATCTTCTAAATCCAATCCACTTATTATATTATTATATATTCAGATTAATATCAATCATCTTTTGGGTGTTTCATTATATCGTCGTCCCCTTGTAAATATGTATGTCAAAAAGTGTTGACAGAAAGTAAGTCAGTTTTTCGAATAAGTTGAACTTTTCGGACCATTGAAACTTTCGAGTCAGTGAACTTTTCAGACCTATCCAGCTTTTTGGGTCAATGATATTTTCTTATAGTTCTCTCAAAGATAATATTTTTCATTTGATTTGGACTGATAGAAATTAAAAA
>VTPC01091303.1:37206-107594 GCA_011009095.1 Ignelater luminosus
AAAAAAATCAATACACATGAAGAGAATAAATTTTGAAGATATTTAACCATTAACGCTACTTGCAAATGAAGAAAACTCTCATATAGATACTTTAAAGTTTTAAACTAGGAACACTGGCCTTTCTAAATTCATTTCTCAGTGCAACTGCTGTGTATATGAAAATCAAGAATGTTGCGTCAACATTGCTAATTCGACAAAGATGAAATAACCTTTACTCAACTTGACTGTGCTGATACATTCACAACTTTTTTTAATCTTTGCTGTACCTTTTTTGTTTGTATCTCATCAAGTCGTGAATTATTGCAAAGGAAGCTTGGTGAAGTTTAGTTGCTTCTTTGGACATTACAAATGGTATGGTCCGTAGCTATGGAAATACTACTAAACGTGCTTCCCCTTGCATCTTTAGTAAAGAAGGAAGCTGTTCTCGGTTCTTTCGAATTGGAATTAATCTCCAAACCAGGAAATCTGATTGACCATTTAGAAATTCTAAAAGAAATTCAAATACAATCAATAGCTAAACTTATGAACAAAATATCAGTCAGATTTGACTTCGATAACCACTTCAAGATGATTATCCCGGACTATGAATTATTGTAAACAGGTGAACCCACTCTTGGATAAAGAACTGACGGATCTAAAACAAAAGAAGAAGTTGGTGCGGGTATCTGCGGACCTAGATGCTAGATATCCATAGTCATGAAAAACTCTGCTACAATCTTTCAGATTGGAACTTACGCCTTTAAACAGTATGCCTGGGAGCGCTAACGTGTTTCTAACTCCTGAAGATGCCAGAGAATTAGTCCCCAGGAAATTCTTAGGTTCCTTCGTGAAATGGGCATCAAAAGAGTAGGATAATCTCAAAAGATTTTTAGATCACAGTAACGAGAGGCTAAAAACCTAAACAACCCAATATTATTCTTATCTAACATAGTCAAGACTGAACGTGAATCTGTTGTAGATAAATGTGGTAGAAATCATTTAGGTTGTTGTTTACTACAAAATTATTGTAGTAGTAAGTTTTAAATTTTACAGTAACTTGAAAATTCATTGCTTAAGTTTAAAAGCGACGTCGTGGTTAAAGATTCTAGCTAAAGTTCTAGATAACAAGGTAGAATATAGAACGATAATCTACCTAAAAGAGTACATTGACCTGAAAATCTGATCAGCTCTAAAAGTTTGACCAATCTACGAAGCTGACTGACCTAAAAAGTCCGTTCGGCTGAAAACAAAACCTCACCAGCGAATCAGTCAGAAACATTTCAAAAACTCAAGAACAGCCAAGCATTGTTTTAATAAATTTCATATTTCGTCTGTATTACCTTTGTTGATTTTTGGTTTTGACGAACTTTGGGAAAGCTATAAGGTTCATAGATTAAAATACATGAAGTAGTAAAACATAGAAAAGCGGTTGATTTTATATTATTTCTACATTATTTAAAGAAAGGAGCTATAGTATGTCATATGAATGTCAATGAATAAACTACAAGCTTTTATATATCTCTACCTGTGTGTTTAGAAGAAAAAATATATTAATCATGTTCTGAAAATTATCAAGAGAGATTTTTGTGTCATATCTTCAAGGAAATAGTGCTGTAGGTTCTTTAAGAGGAATTTAGACAAAAACCAAAATTCTTCTAGGAAGATTTACAATGTGAAACGTTTAAGATATTTCAAAGAAATATTGAAGTACGTTTGAAAGGAATTAACTGACAAACGGCAAAACCTTTTTTCTATGAAGATTTTAGCGTGCAAAACATTCAAAAATATCTTTAAGGAATTAACAGGTATATGTAAGACCCTTTTTCCTTGAAAATCTATTGCGCGCCCGTCACATTCTCAAAACTCAATGTCTCCGAATTTCTAGTTTTTAGAAAGTGTTCAAAGGTACAGGACGCTACAGTAGATTTAACACGTATGTGTCTAGGGAAATTAAAGTAGAAGATAGCGACATTAAAGACAGATGCTATAGATATGAAATGAAGGCTGACTGCATATGTTCCCTTTAGGTACCCATAATAGATGCGGATGTTCTGCTATACATAAAGAATTGAGAAAACTTACCATTTGAATTTCTTAAACATCCTGTTCAACAAAATAGTGTAACGAAAACTCTCATAATTACTATTAAGTTTTAAAAATCAGGGTTTACTTTTGCAAAGCTAATAAAATCATTACATTTGCTGGGGTATATGGTCACTCTCAAGAACGTTGAGACTTTCAAACTTGGCGATTTTTGTTTTCAATAATTTTACGGGTGATATCACCCCTACTATAATTTAGCTGTTGATTATCATCATTTATGACGAGTTAAATAAATAAAACTAAACAAGTTACATAAGTTAAATAAGTTCTACGAAAACTGCTTTTAATGGAATTTCATTTCAAAGTTTTCAAACTTCACCAAGGAGGTCATGTTTATGTATTGCGGTGCAATTAGTCTAAGATAAACCCTGTTCATTGAGGCAAAAATGATCAGGGGATCATACTATATCATTATCATGATTTGAAAGTCTTTTTTTCGTAAAAGTACCAGACAAGCCGGGTCTGAAAAAGCAAAAGCAGTTCAGCAAGTGCAAAATGGAAAGAAATCTAAAACTATTACAAAAACATTAAGCTATCCTTGTGATGATGACACTGAAAAGCAGGGTTCGTTAAAAAGACCAAAGAAAACAATCAAAAAGCAAAAACAACACCTACAAAGACAGCAGATTTTCAAAATCAAATTTTGATTCGCTGAACTAACTAAAAAAGAATGATGACTTTTTAACCTGCTGGAAAAAATAACATAAAGCATCCTTTAGATTTTTTATGAGAAACATTCTGAATTGTCACTTAGAAAATCAAAAGTAAGATTAACTGTTGTTGGAAAACTTTTTGCCTCTTATGAAAAGCAACTAGTTCAATTGCAGTGTTCAATGTAGATGAAACGGTGATTCGATTCAGGCACCAGCCCTTAGAATGACAACTCAGAAAAACAAGAAACAGATTGAAGCTATTGTCAGTGTAGAAAGTGGAATTAATGTCACAACAGTTATAATATTAAACGCAGCAGGACAGTTTGTTTTACTACTGATGGTGGAACTTTGGTGATTGGCCAAACGAAAAGCTGGATTAGTGCTGGGCTTTTCTTAAAACAGAGAAAGAAAAAGGAGATTCTTCTTTTATTTGAAAATAGAGGTATCTGTCTACATCTGACCAGCCTAAACCAGAAGGAAAATCACCTGAGTCACACTTACCGATAACTCTACTTCTTCTGTTGCTAAATAATGAAGTCTCAACCTGAAAAAGCCACAAACTTCTAAAACTAATAAGTTTGAAAAAGAGGAATGAGAAATCTATCTTGCTTCATCTGATGGGGAAGAATACTTGTTGGGTCTGGTCAGCAATAGTCAAGGGAAGAGCTATTTGTTGGGTTTATTCAGCAACCAAACCTGTAAGGCTTTACGATACCGCCTCATTACCAAAGCTAGACATTTTAGAAGAATGACCCAAAGAAGGGAATTGAAGTTTTCCGGTTTTTATTTCGAGTCTTAACTTCAGAGACTTACAGTATAAAAAGAAAGCCAACTGTAGGCCTCAGTCCTCCAGGTCTGCAAGAAGGAAACTTGTTTTTGATGGTGCAAAAACAAGATGTATAGGAAAAATGAATCGGATGATGCACAATGCATTTTCTACAGTAAAAGGAAACTGTCGAAATCGATAGACTAACGAAAAAGAGTTTGTGCAATCTTTCTTAATTTATGAAAGACAGTACATATGTAGTTTTTCTCTAAGTGAAATCATGTGTATATGGCAAAAGCAACAGTAAATTCTAAATACTGCAATACTATCTTCTTAAATAATTTTATATCAATCAAAGCAAAAAGACAGGGTTCACTACCTAAAGAAATAAAGAAAAGTTTTTACAAAGTTTTTACAAAGTTTGGTAACAAGCAAAGAATATAATTGGCAGATTCGTCATTGAAAAAAGAAACATACAAATCTTTGGAAACAAAAGATTTGGAAAGCATCTTGGATGGGATTACACTCGAACCAAACCATGAAGAGCAAGAAGATCTAACCAGTGCCGTTTCATGTGTCATTTGTAAAGATTATGGAATTTTCTAACCATGTGAACGACGCCGTCTAAAGACACACGCGAGATGTGGAGTACTGAAGATGTTAGCTTTATCCCACCAAAAGCTACCTCCCACTGAGGTAGGTCAAAATGTAGCCAAAGTTTCGGATGTTGCCAGCAGACGACTTACTCCCAAAAATGTTTCAACTGACCTAAGCTTCGTTCGTATAAGCTGGTAACCAAATGTGGGTCACTAAGAGCATTTTATGGTTGAAATAAATTCACCTTTGCTGATCCAAAGGTAATTGACCTAGCTCTTCATTAAACTTAAAAAAGCTTCGGTTTTCTCGTTTGGGTTAGGACAAAAATTTATCACGTGCCACTGCAAGCGTTAATAACACTACTTAACAAGTGCAATTATACACCTACTTTAAAGTTATACTGTGCAATTTAGAATGCAATAACAGCAGCGCCTGTAAGAACCAATAATTCCTCTTTTTATTTTTGTACACTACTTGTAGTACTACAGTCTTTAGTTATTCCTATCAACCTGCTGATTATCAAAAGTAATATGTATTTGTGAATGTTATAAATCGTCTAGCATGCGTCGTGGCTTTTTCTATATTGCATACAACGCGTGGATAAAACACTTACGTTTTCTCAAGATTGCATGAATAAAAGGTAGTCCTAGTCCTTTTCAGTAATTTGTTCTTTGCGGCGATGTCCACAAATTCTATCAAAGTATCGATTGGTTTTTCTGCATTTTTAAAAGGCTCCAAAAGCAGCTTGCTGTGATATAGAGAATGTTTGACACCTAACGTTGTAAATACCTTGTTTACAATTTCAGACGAATTCATAGATTCTCTTCTAGTCAATCTTGATACTTTAATAACAAAAGAAATAAGAAAACAAACGATCGCAATATTTCAGCTTTTAAAAAGGTGTTGGTTTTTTACTTTTATTGTTAACTTCTTAAGAAGATTATTTTATTATAAAAACAAGAACGAATAAATTTTAGTAATTATTATGTGTTTGTAAACACGTCGAGGTTTTCTTTGTTTGTGTTTTATACAGAAATAAAAATATGAACTACATATCTATGACTAACAAGAAAACCCAAAAGCGTAGCTGAATAGTTTTAGAACTATTTTCGTTAGGAAATGAAAACTAAATACGTGCGTAGATAACAAAAATAAATATTAGGTATCCTTTCTTTCGAACTATATTTGAAAGTCTCTAAATTAAGCGGTTACAAACAAACAATTTTAAATTTTTGTAGCTGCTTAGAGCTTTCAGAAAATTTTTAAGTATACTTGATTAGAATGTACAATAACTTTCCAACAAAAAATGATTTGTTTTAAATTATTTGTATAAATGAATCAAAATAGATTCTAACATCAAATTTTGTTACAGGCATTAGAATTGAATCCTGCCGAGAAAAACTGCCTCGTTGCCCGCAGCAAATGCTACCTTTTACTGGGTCAACCTGACAACGGCTTAAAAGATGCAGAAGCTGCCCTAGCTGTAGATAAACACTTCATAAAAGGCATTTATCAAAAAGCCGAAGCACTTTATTATTTAGGAGATTTCGAACACAGCCTAATGTACTACCACAGAGGTCTACGAATAAGACCAGAACACGAAGGTTTTCAGCTTGGAGTTCGTAAAGCACAAAAAGCCATCGAAAATGCAATCGGCGGAGCTTTTCCAGGCGTTAAGAGATCGCCCGCTCTAAGCAGTATAGCTAAAAGTTCTAGCGGCAAAAGCAGAACTAGAGAAAGTGCAAGAACAGCATCCTCGAAAATTACTACGAAAGACACTATTGATACTAAGGGTACTGAATATACGACACCTAAAACTAGTCAAAGAAATACACCGATGCCGAGAGCGAAAACTGCTTCTTCTACAAGTAGTAGGTTGTTGAGGGAATTAAAAACAGATAAAGAGTATTTGGACCATTTGTTAAATCACCCAGATTTAAAGTGTAAAAATAAAGAAGACGATTCTGAGATTGTGGGTTATATTCAAGAAGCTGTTGATTTCTTAAAGACACGACAAGAATTTTGGAGGCAGCAAATGCCAAATGCTTGCAAATAATAAATAGGATGATAATTAGTTGCTTTTTGATACAATGTTTATAAAAAAATTGTTTTTAATCTGCTTAAATTCTCATTATTCAGGCACAATGCTGTACAATGTTAAAATATACTAGAGTCTTAGCTTAAAAGACAATAAATTATGTTGAACAGTAAGAAATTTAAACATTAAGATTAGAGAATTGTACATTTTTTTATTTTTTAAATAACAGTTTTGTTATTTTTGGAGTAGAAAGCATATGTGGTAGCTTGCAGTATACGTCATAATAAGGTAATTAATATTGTGTAGATTAGGCCGAATGCATTTATTTATTGTTGTATTTATAAATAAATAGTTTATATGTAAAACAAACTTTAGACGTTTTATGTAATGTAATAAAGAAAAATCACTTTAAATTTTGGTTGTTGTTCAGGGACTACAAGATAAATCAAATGTGAGGCACTATAGATATTATAAGCAGACTTCAATTTGTTCTTATTATATAAAGGTTATTTCATCTAAATAACGCAAAAGGTTTGTTCTCAAACGTAGAAGTATACAGAGTGTCCCACTTTTCCAGAAAAAAAACTAAAAACAGTCGCTATTTAGTAAATGCTCTGTCAACTAGATTTTTCTTTATGTTTTCTTCTTATCTATTTTGATTCCTCATGAAATTTACGGTTTAGCAATATGGGTTTGCCATACCTCTAATTCATCATTTAAAATATGTTTTACAAAGTATAATTGTAATTCACAAACTGTTGAAACTACAGCATAACCATGACAACTGACGTTAGAATATGTCAAAATAATGTCATTTGATCTCTTTATAAGCAGTTGAAAACGCTTCAAGTAAGCTAACTGCAGACGTAACAAATTTTTTAAAATGGAGTACCCTGTATATCTTTTACATGATGAGGTGTAAAATCAAACTATTTTTGTCAGTTAATACCAGAGATATGATAGGAGTACAGATAGTATGTAGTTTGAACACGAAGTTAACATGTCTGAGTAATAGAGCGAGGAAAAATATGCAAAATGCCCACTGCATATTTCAATATCACTCTTCGGCATTATGAAATTGCAAATTTTGTTTTCTAGAGCTATTTAAGACATATCAAGTAATAAAGCGGGTAATTCCAATGTTTTGAAAGATATAGTGAGCATTTTGCATATTTTTCTGCGCTCTACTGATTAAGTACAGACACTATTGCCACTTTTTCTCTTTCTTATACAGTGTGTCCAGGATAAGATGAGGTACATGGAGATATTGGAAACGGTAATACATACAAGATCGTTGAAATGGAGAAAACATTGTGCATTTATGTGCTCATTAACAATCCGGATTTATATTTTCAAAAATTTATCCCGTTACTGAAATACAGGGCGAAATCGAAAAATGTACGTTTCCTAAAAATCTCCATATTTTATTTATTGTACAAGATACATTCACCAAATTGTTAGGGCAGGGATAATGGGTAATGGGGACTTCAAGAATGACCTTAAGACATTCCAGGTCTACTAAGTTTTACACAATCGTATCGAACATTTGTTTTTCTTATGGGCGCCTTAATGGATTTCTAAATTTTTGAAATTGTCATGAAAAGAGTTTTTTAAGCAAGTACAACATCCATATGTTCGGTAAGAGAAATGATCAGAAAAAGCGGCATTGCAATTTGACAAAGTAGGCGTTGATTTAGAGGATTGATCAACAACTGAATCTCGTCTTATTAACAAACAAATATGCTATTGGTGCATGGTACATACTGGGATTGCATATAAATAGATACTAAATATGTGAAAACCTTGAAAAATGTTATGTTTAGATAAGTCCACTGAGAAATAAAATTGACGGGCTGTTCTTGAAGTAGTACCAGAAACATACGGCAATGGTAGCTTTAAAATGACATTAGTTTTAGTAAACGTTTTAAAAAAGATACGGAATAATTTTTTTCTTCTATTTTTCTACTTGTCCAATGTAGTATTTTTCTTCATATTTTTGCGGACATATTTAACAACTACAAAGTTACCATCAACAACAGTAATATCTTCTGTGATTGACAATTCACTTTCTAGATTTGTAGAATTGCAAGTTATTTTCCCATCAACATCACACCCTGAGCATGATTCATCTATAAGAAATTTTTGTTTCACTGCTTTTTGCCGTATTTTATCTACTGTTGTTTGTTCTTTCATTATTTTCTCTTTATGCTTCCTTTCCAGTTTATCTTTTATGGGTGTACTTGTTAAAACTGTAGATTGTGCTTTTTTTGCTTCCTTGTCTCGAATTTTTCCGACTGGCTGCTGTTAGATGCGGCCTTACTTCATGTGGTGTGACAATTTTAATACCCGAAGTTAATGATTGCGGAGGAGGAGTTTCAAAGCGTAACTCTATTTCTGAGTCCTGTGTACCATTCCTTAGAAATTTCTCTTGTTGCCTACGGTTAAACCCATTGTTACCGATTGTACTGCCATGATTAAGTGGGTCTACTTTAACATATCTTCATCTCTGTCTGTGACATATGAAGTCATACATTCTGGCTCTGAAGAAATTGAGAATTCAAGGTGGATATGCCATTTTTTTCAAATCCATGTTTTGCGTTAACTGGAAGTAAAGCATGAGGCAAAGCGGTGCCAACCCGACAAGTTATGTAATAGATGGTCATGGGAGTTTCTGCGTTATCCATTATCCAGTCATCAACAGCTTTGTTATAATATGCTGTGAATGGCTCGAAGCAGCTTACATCCAAAGCTTGTAGTTTGTGACTGGAAAAAGGTGACAAAGTCAGTAGAACTATGCCGTTTGCTTTACACATATTCAATACCCCGATGTCGTAGTGACTCGTGGTTGTCTAGTATTAATAGCACTGGATTTTCTATGCTGGTATGTTGAATAACACAATAAGCTTTAACAGGCCGTTTAGGCTCACTGTTGGGTGATCTTCCTCCATTCCTTCCTATCTTTTTCTCTGCGTCTCCAGTTTCTGACTGGTTTCCACTTTAGGTCTTCTAATACCACCTTTCTACATTTAGTTCTTGGTCTGCCTCTCCTCCAAACTTTTTCTGGTGTTTTTCATCCTATTTCCTCCACTGTTCTGTTGCTATACAGCCTTTCTAGGTGTCCTACCCATTGCAAACACCGTGCTCTTATGAAGTCTGAGACAATTGGCTTATTGTTTAATATATTCTACAAAATTGTCGAATGTTATCCAGCCATGAGAGCATCTGTTAGCATAAAAAGTTTAGAATTCCTTTTGGGAAAGGAAAAACGGTGATATGTAAGTACAAGTGGCGCAAATTATATCACATACAGTGACTAGTGTTCTCCGTTCTGCACTAGACGCTTTTCCAACTTGCTTCTGTTTAACTGATGCTAACACTTTCGGAGGTTTATGAACGTTCGTCACACCAGTTTTGTCACAATTATATATTTGATGTTTCTCAAAGTTATATTTTGGCTTTACTGAACGCAAGTTGTTAAAGAACAACTGTACATTATACTTATTGAAACTCGTAGCTCTACGGAGACTTGTAACTTCTGCTTGGCGCAGGAAAAGAGTAGGGTTTAGTTGTTCAAAATCGCAAATCCATTCTATTCCAACTTTTTTATTAGCATGCCAAGACTGTGGCATAAGTTTTTCATTAGCTAAGGCATATATATGTATATGCTAATTTCCTTGTAGCGGTTAGAGATAGTCCATAGCACATTTCAGCATTTTTGATTAAATATTTTCTGAGCAATTGTTCCTCCTCTTTCGTAAAGATTCTTTTAAGTCCATGGTTTCTATTAAAATGTTACTATCAGGCGTGTCATTTAATAATTTTTGGGTATTTAAATGTAGCACCTACTCATGAAAATTCAATATTTCATCTCGGGAAGTCGATTTACAAACAATACAAAGTTTGTAACCCATTTTAACAATAACTTACGCACAACCTGTCACCGACGTCATGTGCATGCTGAGCAAGACCGAAACTAGCTCGGTTTAGATAAAGAGCATCTGAGACAGGACTTGCCAATATAATGTTATGAAAGGAGTGGAAAATAAGAACGTACGTTGTACATATTGGTCTTAAGACATGCTTATACTCTAATACGGTGTAATCTCATCTATCCCTACCATATCTCTGATTAATACTGGGTTATGCTTAGTTACGGTGTTCACTTTTCGAAATAACAACTCACAACAATGGAAAATAGCAGTGTTGGGTATTATCTGAATATAAAGTATCTAGATACTGTATCTAGATACGATAATTATATCTTGTATCTGTAACTAGATACATTTCAATCGTATCTTTAATGGCAGATGTATCTTTACTTAGATAATTAGAAAATTTTGCAGTCTTGTGAACAGTTTAACTTTTAAACTTGCTTTTGTTATCCCTTACCAGGTAAAGATAATTTATGGCAATAAATTTTGTAAATTCTTTTCATAAACGGATCTTAACAAAAATACTTTTTAATTTAGTTTGTCGTTTAAAAATTTCTAGTTTCTTTGAAGTAAGCTATATTCAGTGATGGGTACTATCTAGATACTTTGTTTCTAAATACGATAATTACATCTTGTATCTAAATCTAGATATAATTATGAAAATGTATCTTGTATTTGTTACTAGATACAATAAACATTTATTTATCTATATTTGTATCTAAATAGATAAAATAGTATTGTATCTTACCCATCACTGGAAAATACTAACATTATTTAAGAAATTTCAGTTCTAGAGATTCTACGAACGTTTAAACGTAATTTTTAGCTTTACAGAACTTAGAGATGTCAGAATGCCCACTGGACAGCAAAACAATAAGTATGATGCTACTAGGTGAGTTATGCTTTTTTTCGCAGCTAACCTAGGACTGGAATCTCTCAAATTAAATATTACATCAAAAATTGTTATTAGTTTTTATCATAATTTTAAAGTTTCTGTAAAAACAAGCCCTCTCTTGGGTGGTTTTCACTATTAGGATTTTATATGAAGTTGAGAGCAAGAATGCAGAAAAATTAAAATCAATTTACTTGTCTTCTTCTACTAGATAGCTGCAAACATTGCCAAGCTGTCGACTGTACATTTTACTGACCCCCATATAATCTTTGCTGTCTCCTTATTGCATAAAATGCTTAGATCAGTTTTCTGTCTGACCTTCCCAAATCATGCAGATATCATCAGTTTAAAAATAGTTTTACTTTTCATTACTACTTTTCTTCAATATTTATTTGACTTAGCCATTACGCAGTGTCTACTGGCTCCATTTCACTATATCGAATTAATCGATTAATTTTTTAGTTGACTAGCATCAGTGACAATTTGTTGCTACACCTTCTTACTATCTTCTCAACTAAAAGAACCAATTACAAAATACTGATACAGTCGAAGTGCATAATTGGTTTGAGCCTAAAACTAATAATTAAAAGGATATCTTGCATACTGAAACAACACAAGTGATTGTTGTACCAACAGGAGCAGTTGTAATATCTTCGGTGGAATGAAGATACAACAGTGTAATCTTGAGATACATTTTGATAACCAAACCATTCAACATTAATTTAAGTATGTTCCTAGATCTTGGAGACAAAGCTTATATTTTAAGTTATTTTTGTTCTTTCGAATGTGACTTCAGTTGTCAACAAATGTTTTGAAAAGATCAACTACTTATCCGGCTACCAGTGATTTTGGCCTTCTCACTCTCTCAGATGAGTGGCCCTTTTGCTAGCTCGTTCCAGTCGGTGAACCCTAGGTCGCAAGTAAGGGGTGGTAAAGATGAAAAGTGAATGATAAAACATCAAGTGTAATTCTAACAACCATGCATAAATCTAATATTTTTATTAACAATCCAAAGTGGCAAAAAATTCAGTTTAACACACGATATTCTTATAATAAGGTAAATAATCATTAACGTCTAACATGCAAAGTAAATAATAGGCAAAACCAAATTAAAATGTCCTACATTACTAATTCTATCGAATCTAAAGTACAAAATTGTCTGCCTAGTAATTAAAAGTAACTCGATTTCAAGTGATTTGCTGTTTAAATTACTCTTTTTAAATCTCTGGCCTTAAATTAGATTAACAGTTTTGTAAGGATATAATTAATATGTAATGATTAATTCCAGATAATCTTTATAATTTAGCTACGATTTGAAAGTGAAAATAAAACCATCAACAGTAGAAACCAAACAAGAAATCTGCAGTTTATTGATAACTCATTAAGTCATTACAAATCTAAACCTTGGATAATCAAGATAAAGAAATTTGGTTTGAGCGTAATAAAATGGTATTATCTATTCAAATTTTAAATTAAAATGAATCTGCAATAATAAGTTTACAGTTTACTTAATTAGTAAAGCTGTGAGGATATGGGAAGAAGAAGAAGCTAATAAACCAGTAGATATTATAATGTAAATGATTAACTAGCACATAAATAAATTATAAATTAGATTGACTTTGCCAGAAAGCAGATTGATGTCTTCCAAGACCCACGGTTCCAATGCGAGAATTGCCAAATAATACCAGAAAAAGAATACCCCGAGAAACTAGCTGTAAGGTTTCACGAGAAAACAGGTATTTTTAAAAGAGAATAGATTCAATGTAACCGGAGGTAGCAAAGATGTAACATCCTGCACAACAGAAACTTCAAAAGCTAAATCCAACAATTGATTCACTATCACAAACGACTAAATACAAAATCATACCTGCTGTGCGATCAAGATTGCTTAAATAAATAATCTATAACGCTTCAAATGATGAAGGAAGATCTATTCCCAAAAAGCAATTCTTACATGTACCTTATATCGGAGGAACTCATTTCTAGAGAAAGCGAAGTTAATAAACGCAAAATTGCAACACGACCTCTTTAAGTGACAAGAAGCCTTCAAAGAGACTAAACTACACCAAACTGCCAAGGAACAAATATCGAAGATACACGGAAAACCACCCAACTTACGAAGAAATAACCCAAAACCAACCCACCTAGAGTACAGCGCCTCTTGCTAAAAACCAACCAACTTATGATAACGCGGAACGACTCAACCCTCCAGCTCTAAGGTGCCCGAGACCGAGAACTACTAACCAACTCCTTACCCAATGAAAAAAATATTCATTAAAGAATAACTAGCCGAAAGATAACAAATACTTATAATCATCTGAAGGATGAGTTCTAATAACACAAAGCTAGAACTTAATTGTTCTGTGCTTGACAAATTGGAAATTCGTAAAAAAGTTGACAAGACTGACGACCCACTTGTGAAAAAGATCTCCAAGCGAAGTGTCAAATAAACAAACGAAGAGGATATTGTAAACACACGCTTGAGAACCCAAGCAACTATCCTAACGTAAACAACTACAAACAAATATAATACACCTAAACATCAACACAACCACTATCCTAGACTTTGAGATCGTCTTCAGTAAGACGTTTAGACAATGATATCCCCTACCTCTAATACCAGGTTTTACAAATGTTTCTACCAGGAAACACCAAATCTAAAGTTTTCACCAGAAGCTCAACTAACCCACAAAGTATAAATTAAAAATAACGACTTACTTCTAACGAATCTCGGCATTAACTGAAATTGCTTCCTCCATAGAGTACTTCTAGTTCATTGCGGAAGAACAACTATAGTACCGGGAGTAGTAGTACCCTATACTAAAGAATAACTAAATACTGGAAACGTACACTCACCTAGTGTTAAACGGAGCAGATAGTCTAGAGCTCCTGCCTGAACAGTCTGATGAAAGACTATGCAACCTCACGATTCACCTATCAGAATATAAGAAAGATATTCTTGTAATAGGGATGCTAATGATACATCTATACTTCTCAAGTATCGATACCTGCTCCTCAAAGTAACGATATTATTATATCGATGCCTGACATACGATACAGATACGTTATCGATACTTTAATAGCGATATCGGCTCATGCGATACTTTTTCTTGTGAAAGAGGATGCGGCATTCAAGCACAACAGAAATAGTCAGAAACGCACGTATACAGATGGTTGGCATGTTTGTATGGGTTTCTGTGTATCTAAACAATCCTTTGGAATTCTTAAAGAGTGATTTTATATACCAATGGGAAGAGATAAAGAACGTTTTCCCTATGCTGATGTATCAACAAGCACGAAAATATCTTTTCATTGTGGTTATTTTGTGCCATTGGAACGATTGTTTTCTAAGCCAGGAACGATGGTGAATGAATCTCAGAATCCTCTTTTAGGAAGACAATTAAATAAATTAATATTTTTAGGAACGGTAAAGTCTAAATTCATTTTTATTGCTTTGTAAGTAATTTAATAATAAACGTGTTATACCTTGGGTGTAGTCTTTTAATTATTGATGGCAATACCTACAGGGTCCGTCAAAAAGGACTAATTAGCTAATCTTCTAAATAAAACATTAAATGTCAGACCTCGTTGCTATGTACCTACTTTGTATTGTTTCAAACGGTGGGCTTTGGAGTTCTTTATAAAATTGTTCTAGTAAGATGGCTGAACCAGCCATACAGCTCGAATTTGTATGGAAGTCTTATAACAAGCGTTCCAACAAGGTCTCATTTCTCGCAATGGCGACTTGAACTGGCCATCAAGATCCCCAGGCATCACTGTTCCAGACTTTTTTCTATGGGAATACCTGAAGAGTAAAGTTTATATTGCAAAACCAAGAACAATCGATAAACTTAAAAGAAACATTGGAATTACTTATTTCGTCTACCGCTTAAAAAAATGTTTTGAAAACGACGGAGGTCATTTGAGCCACACAGTATTTCATAAATAAATTTCCGATTCATACACTTCAGTAAACCCTTTTGTTTCAATTTCTAATTTATAAAAATAAATTTTTATTTAAAAGATAAACTAATTAGTCCTTTTTGAGGGACCCAGTATATAAATATTCATTATTATATTAACAATAATAACATAAATTATTATATTAAAAAGTTTGCTTTAATATAATGCATTCTTTATTGGTGTTCGATACCAATACTTGGAAGTATCGATATTTTTCATGTATGTATCGAAAGATATCGATACCTGACTGTAATAGCATCAAATGATACCAGTATCGATACTTTCTTTCGATACTAGCATCACTACCTGCAACACACTTGGAATAAAAAAATTTAATTGAGAAGGCAAAAATCTCCAAGATCTTATAGAAGCAGATCATGATGGAAAGGTCAGAGTCAGAGTCCACTTAACCAGCCTAATAAATATTTTTTACTTCTTTCAAATGCAGACACTACTATACCATAAGTATTGTAACATCTAAGTACACATCTATAGAGAATTAGTAAAACTTTTTAAAATAGCCATCATGGTATTGCAAAAACCCCATTCTGTCCTGACCATTTTGAAAACTAGTTGCTTCTAAATTATTTTTAGATCACGAAAGTTGTATTTTACTTCAGTCTGATAAAGAGACTGCTATTAGAAGACAGTAGCTCTTAAGATTTACCCAGGAAATGTTGTCGGGTTGTCTCAACTACTCGCGCAGCAAAAGCATCTACAATAATTATCAAAGACTCAATTTTATATTTTCAAAGTTACAAAAAAGAAAGTTTCCTTTATTATACCAGGTCTAATCGAAAAATGTGACTGCATTCCACAGCAAATAATTATTGAATAACGCCAAAGTCGAATGGTGTACAGAAGTAAGAAAAAAGATATACAGAGTGTTTTAGCTGTATCATTTAGAAAGTCAAGGAAAATAGATTTTGCCTTTCCTGATTGTACTGTAGAAAAGATACATAATTGTAGCTCTTATAGCCCAGTAAGCATTTCTAAAAACAAAATATTTAGGTTTTGTGAATTACAAACCTTCTTAACCATACCAGGACCGGTTGAAAAAATTGATAGCATTTCACAATAAATAGCTGAATAATGACAAAACTGTTAGGTGTAGATTCACATAAATGCTGTATTGTTGCAATAAAGAGAATTTAAAAATACAAAGATTCTTCCATTAAAAAAGGTTAAATAAAATTATGTTTCTCGTTTTCTGATCACTCTGTATAAGAAAGATGACATTGAGATTTTAATAATTCTTTCTAAAGATTAAGCATTGAGTTTTATCACTGCAGAAATTGAATGACGCCAAAATGTGATTTATTAACAGATACAATTTTTGTTTAATCTTCAAGTTTTATTATTAATGTCATCTTCAATGTATTATTGATAGTTTGATACTGATTCGACATATTTGTTTATGAATATTTTCTTATACTTTTAAAGCTACAACGTCCTAATTTCGAACGTGTTGTTATTTTCATTATTCGTAAACAGGGTATACCAAGATTGATATTTTATTTTTATATAATTATAAGAAAAATCATGTTGGCTAATGTAATATTGTATTCCATTAACAGGAATGTAAACTCAAAATACTCCGCATGCCGGGGACAACACATTACAAAACCATTACTTGAAAAATGTCAACTAATTAATGTTGCAACAATATCTAGAGTCTTATAATAATTATATAAAGTATTATTCCTCCTTTACTTATTGAAATCACATGATTTCCACATTATTAAAGAAATAGACACATATTACAATGACCCAAAACATCATAATTCTTTTTATTTCTTTTTTAACCGATCAAGCTCAGGGGTACCACGCACGGTAGTTATTTTACGATCTAACTTTCTTAGGTAATCTCACAAGTTTAGTTAGCTAACTGCAATTAGATCTTACGCAAAATCAAATAATAAATAAAGTAATACAAATGTTTACTGACAAATAATATAACAATAATTGATTGCATGAAAGCATGGAGTAACGCTACTGATTAAGCAACCTTTCGGATAAGAATGTTCATTAATTTGTTATACTAACGTTTTAAGTATGAATGTAAAAATGAGTTTTTAAAATTGATTTGTTTATAATTTTATTTTTCTAATTTTAATTATTTATAAAATTTCTTGTAGGTAAAGCGTGGATTAATTGTTGTAGGTAGTTTGTAACAAGGTTGTCAAAAATATAACAATAATATAACAAATTAAATTTTAGAGAGTCGTGAATGGTTCAAAGCATATTTCTGTTGTGTAACAAAGTTGTAGTTGCATAGCCAAGAATTAGTGTATGTATATCTATCTGTTATGTTACGACATAAGTTTATCATTTAGAATATTAGTATTCTTGTAGTACTGTAGTAGTCGTGACCCCTAAAAGATTTTGATTTAATCTATCATAGAAAATCTTCTTCCTAATACCCAAAGCTTTTTGCAGAATGTTGTTCTACTTTACTTGCTTATCGTTCATGACTCAAAGAATTTTTTGTACATTTATAGCTGACTTTCCAATGGCAAGTCAGTAGAAAAGAACCTTTAAAAAACGGTTTAGTACTTATGATGTAAGAACAAGAACCTTTCGTTAACTTCTCGAAATCATCTGTATGGTTTGTGATCTTGTACCTACCCTTATGTCATGTATCATACCATAAAAGTTAAATCTCGTACCAGCTTGCAAAATATTTCGAGAAACCGTTCAGTGACGTTTTTTGCTAGGTAAACATCCTCTGACTTCATTACAATTTGGAAGGGGGTAATTTCTAAATCACTAGAAAACGGGATCTACTTCTTTTATAATTTTCTTAAATCCTAATTTTATTTTATGAGCAAAATTTGTTTCTACCCAAAGCCGTGGAAAGTTACAAAATGAGACTATCTCTGCATTTATCAACTGGTTTTTGAAATCTCTTATAGGATCGTCTCTCTCCACGTTTCTATTTTTTATAGATTTGAAAATTTCTAAAGCTCCGTATCGCTTTTTTCGTGTGGTCGGGGAGAATCTGCTCGTCAGACACCCAGCAGTCGGTGCTGCTGGGTAGTGCAGGGTTGGCAAATCTGGTAAAAACCCCTATCCACCAATGTCGTAGTTGTCCTCCGCCGCGAAACGGCCAACACCGCATTACTTCGCGGTGGGGCTTGACCGGAGAGCATAATATTGGGCGCTAGCCTAGATGTTGATGCTACCGACTACATTTTATTTAACTTTTTTCTCTCTCTTTTCTTTTATTCTTATGATTTTGGTTACCATACACCTAATGGTGTTCCAGTTTTCTTCAGTTTGTAGCATGGTTTTTACCATGTTATCTACTTCCACCTTTCTATTTATTTCCCGTTCCGCCTCGTCCCTTTCCCTTTTCCATATATTGCAGACGAATATGGTATGCTCCGCGTCCTCGGGAGAGATTTTGCGGTACCCATATTCTTCATTTTCTTTCTTTTTAATACTGCTCATATATGCATTAAAGCATTCATGACCCGTGATTACTTGGGTTAGCTGATAGTTCAGATCACCGTGCTTTCTATGGACCCATTTATCGATATGTGGGATGAGCGTTCTGGTCCACATACCCTTGCTGACGTTACCCTCCCACATGTTTTGCCATTTTATCATAGTTTGCTTAGTTGCCTTTTTTTTGTTTCTCGCTTCTAGATTTGTTAGGTAAATCGTTTCCCGCTCCTCAGCCATGAGCCGTACAGAAATTAATCCTGCGATTACCAGCAGTGCCTCCGTGAACACTGTCCTGTACGTCCCGCATACTTTTATGACCAGTTTCCTTTGTATTTTTGTGAATCTGTTCCTATATTTATCCTTTTCAAGACTTTTGATCCACACTGGCGCGGCATAAAGCATGATCGAATGCGCCACGGAGGTTAATATTCTTCTCGGGCCAGTTTTTACATCTACAGTAATTAATACATGCAGCTCCCTGGTATGCCTGGTGCCGCTCCTTGCTGTCTTTTCTCGTGTTGCATTTAGGTTTTATTTAAATCACCCTTTATTCAGTTTTACTGCAAACAAAGGAAAATCTAACACGTAAAAGTAGTTTTTGTTTGCTAACTTAATTGTAGATTTTAGCAATGAAATAATTTAATTTGCTAGTAGAGAAAAAACTGAAACAAGAAAAACGGTTTTTCCTAAAAGTATATTTGGCCATCTATAGTATAGATATTATCAACTAAAAGAAAATATAATAAGCCTTAATACAAATTAGAATTCTTTTGTTGCAATTGCGAAAAATGATCCATAATCTATGTTCAATACAAGGTTCTCTGAGACACTACTGGCCTGTTCTTTATTTTGTCTGCTGCAGCTGTAAATCTTTTGACCATCTCTTCTCTGCTTCTGGTTTTTAAAGACAGTGAGCAAGACAAAAAGGAAAGCAGAAAGAGCAGTTGCAGATCTACCATAAAACTAATGAAACTTTTATTTTTGGGCCGGGCCAAAATAGAAGTCCCACTGAAACCATTATTTTCTTTTTTGTATTGAAATTTCCATAAACACATTTTCTTGTTACGACTTTTATCTGTTCATTTTCCAAAAGAAGTTTTACGTCACTCCAAACATATACATTAATAGAAGTTCTTCTGCCCCTTTCTTTAGTAACCAGCCTATCTGCATAAAAATATAAAAAGGATTTACTTTTTTTTTTATAATTTCTAGTTATAATCAGCAGAATGCATAGTGTACGTTCACTTTTTTATTTCTCTTCCCAGTGATCTTGAATAAAATGGAAGCTGCAGTGAATTCTACAAAGATAAGCAACGCAAAAACATTATTAATTCTTCGGAGCAAACCATTGACATTAGAACTTAATATGTTCTTTCACCAATTGAGGCATTACACGTAGAGTAAGCATTATTAATTGCGGTTAAGCTTCTATGTAGTTCTTAAGAATAATTTTTTTGATAAGAATATTGGAGATTTAAGTACCCAACAATTATATCAAGAGTTTATAGTACCCGGAAAATTTAGAGTCGATGTGATAGAACTTTTGAATTTTTGTAATATTATTGAATTTCCTTTTCCAATGGAATATAAAAGATTTAGACATAAAATACCGTTTGGAGCTTTTATTTACATTCTATAGATCGAGTTTTTGTTACAGTATTTTAGCTCTATAGGAATTAAGAAGGAATCCCAAAGAATACAAGCTTTGAACCATTAAAAGAGTAAATTTGTAACTGAGAAGAGAGAAGCAAAAACCACAAATCAAAAAATTGATCCTTTCAGAATGATACACTACTGTGTATTTCTAATTTCTGCTAATAGGTTTGACTAATGACGTGTTAGCAACAGTAAATTCAATAATATATCGTCTAATTCAAGAAATTAATTTCTACATTGTGGATGAAGATGTCGGCTGGTGGTCCAGCCGAATCATCAGTGTTTCACTACTAGGTCCAAAACGGGGGCGGGGGCGTTGGAGTTTCGAGACCTTTGGTATCGCAAGCTGCCCTTATCGCCACTATTCGGAGGCTAATACAGGGATCCGAAATACGGACGCTATGGCTACCGACACTACTTTTTGCGCTCTCTAAAATAGTCTGTGCTTAGGAAAAGTTTACAAGGTAAGACCACCACTGTTTTAAACAACCGAAGTCACCGTCTCGCCACACAACATCTCGTCCAGTCGCTTGATACCGCACTCTGTCATTTTGCTGACTTGATTTTTCACAAGAACATCTGCAACATATGATAACACAAAATTTCTTAAGATTGACGCATTCTTGATCTCTACCATCGACACTACAGATCTACCACGCCTTGGGCAGCCTCCTCGACTTTTATCACCGATCAAGGTTTACGTTACATGGGTTGTATTTAATCGGTAGCGTCGGTGTGGTCTTGAATCTTTTTTAGTTTTCTCTTGTTAAAGAGGTTTTTGGTACTTGTTCTGAGTTCACACTGATAGGTTGATTATTGTTTTAGTAACTTCTTAAATTTTGAAATCAGTTAGGATTGACGAACTTTTCAAATTTTATTTATTTAAGCAAGTGGGATGCAGGGACAATTGTTTTTAACGTCTAAGTTTAATTTTTTATTGCTAGATTATGAAACTCAAACAGCTGTTTGCTGGAATTTTTCTTTGATTTGGGTTTAATCTTAAGATCTGGTTAGCAAATCTGATAGGGTTATGTCATTATGGTAGGGATTACATTTTGCAATTAAACATTTGACTATAAAATAAACAGGTGGCCAGGTGTTGTTGGTTGATGCTAGTTACCTTCATCTTCTTATTTTTTTTCTGCTGACTGGTTCCGTGGCTTAAATCTGTTAACAGAGTTTTCCTTTTCATTCTTCAATAAGCGTTTCAAATTGTCCCTGCCAAGTTTATGTTGTGATCTTCCGATTGGATGAGTGACTTGTCGAGTAGCTTGCAGTGGTTGTTCTATTCTACAAGAAGAACAGAGCGTTTGTTCCCGGTGAACCTGTTGGTTCTCTATATTTGTTGTGAGGGGTGAGATTTCTTCTAGTGTGCAAAGTTCTACAAATTGAGGTAGGTTTTCTTTCTTTCTGTTTATTTCGATGTTGGTTCTGATTGTTTTTTTAGCTTTTTGGTAACGTTCAGAGAAACATCTTCAGAAGATTTTGTTAGAAGCTTGTGAGAATTATGAAGTTCTCCGTGTAAATTAAAATTGAAAGTCAATTCCATAATAAATTGTACAACTAGAGGGTTTATTTGATATGGACGGATCGGGCAGTAAACGGTCCAGGAAGCTTGAACATACATCCGCTTAGAGAATCTAGATACGTACATCTGCTTCCAGGGTTGCCGTATATTTTTTTAGTCTCTGATATGGAAATTTCCACTTTACAAGTCCACATTTGGGCACAATTTGCTTTATGTTAATAAATATATGTATTTCAGTCTGTTTAACATGTGAATTTTTTATGGATCACAATCACATTAATTTTTAAATGTTATCATTGGAATTATCTGTTTTCCTGGTTTGTTTAAATTGTTTTTTATTTATTTCCGTCTTTATATCTTTTCTTGTAATATTTAATTAACTTGGAACTTGGAATGTGAATTTGAAAGTGTGCCTCCGTGATTTAGGTTGTTACAGCTGAGCCTGCGTCTGCCGTGCAGATCTGAATATCAGCGGGGAAGTCGTGGTAAATGTTTTACTTCTCAGTTCTCGATTCTGATTGTATGTTGGTTCATGATCATTTTTTTTTACTTTGTCTAGCTTTAATTCAATTTTAATTATTATTAAATATTTTATAAGTGGTCAGGTTATTAATTATGATCAATTTTGCAATTTTATATTTCATTGGTAAATTTTCAAACTTTTTTCCATATTGTGCAAAAAGCAGTGTCTTTTTAGATCAGGTAATCTTTTATCTGACAACTGTGAATTAGTGCAAAAGTACCTTTTGTTCGTTTGTCTTCCTTCTCAAGTAGAAAGAAAAGAAAAGCATCGATCGAAACTGTTCACTAACGAATGGTGTGTGCAGTCCATAAAAGGGCAAGATAATATTATTCTGTTAAACAAATTTCAAAATCAAAAGACTTGTTTATTTTTTCAGTAGCGTGGTATACTTTATTTAATAGTTCGTTTGAGGATAGTGTTTTTATTATAAAACCAAATTAATTTTTGTTTTAAAAACTAGTAGTCCGTGGAGCACAGTACTCAGTAAAGATTGGAGAAATTGATTGATTTCAAAAAGTTTCTGAAAATAAGTTGATTGAATATAGTACATCACATGATGATAAGCTTTGTTTTGTTTTAATATTTGGATTAACTTCGATTGCTTCAGAAGATTGTTGATCTATATATTTTTATACTCTAGCTACAGATTAAAATAAATAAAAAATTAAATATTGAAATGTTTTGTAGATTATGGTACTGGTATAAGAGGTAAGCAAGACTGTATGGATCAATTTCACATCTTGGAAGTACTAACAAAGTTCTATCTAGGTATATTTAAGAACCTATGCATTAAAATACAGATGTTGTTTCTGCCCTGCTTAAAAATACGATAAAAATTCATAATGTGATTGTTAAAATGCACATGAAAATGAAACCTTAAATCCAACACTACATGTCTCTAATATTCAAATTACAATTTAATTCTACTCTTCCTGATGCAGCGTATGCAGTTTCTTTAATCCGGAAAAAGTAGTTACTATCATACAGCAGATCCGCTAGATCGTTCAGATTAAATGAGGATATTGGAATTTTCCATTTTGTTTTCTAAACGATTTAGCAACGAAATAGCCTGAAAAGCTGAAAAGCGGTCTCGTTAGTTCGTTAACCTTCCTGTTACCTTTACATAGTATTGAGGTGTTCCGCTGTTGTTTTGCATTTGTCTTGTTCTTTTCGCTGACTGGTAGTAATTCGATTGAAACGGGAATTTAATTTAAGACTAATATTATGTAATAAAAACGTATGATCATCATTTGAAAAAATTGATTGAATTGTAAAGAAAGAGAAAGATACGCCTACCATATGTTGTTTAAATTACATTATTGAGTTTCTTTATAATAATATGATATTTAATATATTATGGGAAAAATGATATTTTTGACTTATGTAAACGTGTTTTTTCTTTCATTTAAGCATAAAACTTGTACTGCTTATTTAAGTGCAATTTAATATTAGTGTACATCAGTATTTATATTTAGTAAGACAGAGTATAGTAATCTTCAAAAAACGACTGTAACTTAATTAAATTTGGATGTAATAATTTATAGAAATAAACATAATAAACTGTACCATTTCAGTTTTCACAAATTAAAAACTTCTGTATGGCAACAGTAATTGTTAATTACATTATTTAACTTCCTTATTGAAAAAGTATACTTTAGATTAAATCTGAAATACTATCACAGTTATTTTCATGCTATAAAACCGTCTTCATATACAGCGTAATTATAAAATAACACATAAAATTCATACTTTTTGGGGTTAGATATTTTTTTAATTTTTTATTACGAAAATATACATTTTAATGTTGCAATCACTCTTTATCAGTCATTTGTTTCAAAGCAATGATGTCATCGTCCATTTTTTTAAATGGAAACCCCCTGATTTTTTAAAAATCAAACAAGTTTCTAATTCTTGACTTATGTAAAGTTTTGTAACGCCACTTTTTATTTTTTTTCACTTATTTTGTTTAATTGAGGGCACCAACAAAAGCTATTACACAAATGCATTGTTTAATTTGAACTATTGGTCTAGAAAAATTCAAATTATTGCCCATCGACCCTTTGGCAACGAACGTACGTATGCGATTTTTTTAAGTAAAGTGAAAAATGTTTAAAGACTCATAACAAGGTCTATCAAAATTGGGAAAGAAATCAAGGCGTTTGCATTTAAACAAATTGGCGATGATGTCATCGTTTCAAAACAAATTAATGCTGGGAGGTGATTTCAACTTTAAAATGTTAAAATATGAATTTTATGCGTTACTTTATACTCACGCTGTATAACTAGAGAAAATAAAGAATTAATGTTATTTTGAACAAAGTACAGTAGTGCAAAAAGTTAACTTATTTAAACTAAATGTAAATATGACCAAAGGTTAAAAAAATTATTTTACTTTAGATTATTGTACTTTTTTGATTTTTTTCTTTTTACAAACTTGTACTTGCTAAGAGCCGGTAATTTAAAGCCTCGCAAAGTTTATTTTTGGTTTGCGTTGTATAAAGGTAAGAAACACTGAATTCGTTAAGTTCATATGTTTACCTAATCTTTGACTTTAAATTTGCCTTTTACGTGCAGTTAAAAGTGTAAGAATTATTTTCAATATTATTTTGATCTCATAAGCTCACCTCAGAATGCGCAATTTCTGACTTTCAAAAACTTCACACGTGAGGCACGTGTGGACTTACTGCGTCCACATCTGTCCCTTTTAGCTTTTAACGTATAACAATGACTTAAAAAGTTTTCCTTATAGTTGGATAAATTGTAGTTAAGCTTATTAACTACAATAATTGTTAAATCTGTCTATTTCATGGTTTTGATAGTCGTTATTCCCCGGGATAGAAGTAAGTTACTTTTAACTCGTTACAGACATGGTGCGCACATATATTAAAACACCAACCAGAGCAAATATATTTGAAGAAAGAATACAGCTTACAGTTTTCAGTCAAAATGCAGTAATCAACAAATTTCCACGAAAGAAGAAGAGGGTATGTTAGCTGCATATATTAAACACTGCTCCAAAGTGCCGTTTGGCTTGATTTATCAGCAAATTCGAGAATTTGCACATTCTTGTGCCTTACGATTAAACCGTACGGTCCCTAATAATTGAGCATTATCAGATGCAGCAGAAGTTGATTAGATGAAGGGATTTATGAAAAGGCAATAAATATTAGTTTTAATATGCATACTATCAATATGTTCTTCGATAATTTAGAAAGGATTCAACTAAAATACAATTTTACTTCCGCTAAAATAATTAATGTAGATGAAAGTGGTGTCAGCACTGTTCTGGCACTGCCAAAAATTGTCGTGCCAAAAGAATGCAAGCAAGCGGGTCAGACTGTTTCAGGTGAAAGAGGCGAACAAGTTACGTTTGTTGGTATCGTCACAGTTTCTGGAGAAGCTTTTCCTCTAGTGTATGTCTTTCCGAAAGTACGTTATAAAGAAGAATTTTTAAATGGTGCATTGCACTAACTACTCCGAGTAGTTGGATGACAAAGGAACGTTTTTTGGAAGTCATAAAGCATAGAAAATCATATTCCAGAGCATCAAAAGAAAACAGAATATTGATATATTGCTTGACAACCATGATTCACATATTTCCTTAGATTTAGTTTTATATTGCAGAGATCATGGAATAGAACTCCCTCTTCATTGCACCCATCGCCTCCAACCACTAGACATAAGTGTTTTCAGACCTTTTAAATCTAAGTGCAAAGTGGTCTTCAATAACTGGTTGGCTAATAACTCAGGTAAAACTATAACAAACAAACAAATAGCAGCACTTAGTGCTAAGGTCTTCACGACATTCAACACACAAAATACAACAGCGGGATTTAAAAAGGCAGGAATATTTTCCATGAACCAAAATATTTCTTCCAAAAATGACTTTTTAACTACAAAGTTACTGATACGGTTAAGAAGAATGATGATGGTATTGCAAGAAGTTAATATTTTGTCTAGGAAGAATCGAATAAAATCGAAGATTCTTTAGAGACTACTGACTTACCTTTCACATCATAGTTGGCCATTCAAATAAGTCTGGAAATGGTAAGACCGTTTCCCAAAGTACAAAACGTGAAAACAAGAGTTAGTAGGAAAAAAAAACATCAAGAATTTTAACAGAATCTTCGGAAAAAAATGCAATGGAAAAAGAATACGAAGAGAAAAAAGGAAAATAGCAGCCATAAATATGAAGAAAAATCTTAACAAAGCAACCAAACAGAAAAAGATGCAGGGTAAAAGATCAGATGAAAATGAGGTAAATGAAAAAGAATTATGTCAAGAACCTGGAGAAAGTGATGTGGACTTTGACGTAGAAGATGAGGACGGCGAAATAAAACTGGGAGATTTAATTTAATTAATTTAAATTGTAATAAAAACTGGGAGACTTTGTTACAAAAAAGAACATAAAGTTCTTCGTGGGGCTAGTCGAGAAGATATTACGTGCAGATGAATATTCTGTGATTTTTTTAAGAAGGGTAAAAACAACGAATTCACATTTCCTAATGAACTAAATTTCAGTGATATTATGTCTGACGATATAATAACAAAAATTCCTGTTAAAAATAGAAATCTTAATTCTACAATGTGAAAAGCTGGTATTTCTTCTTTTGATATTGATTTTCTGCATTACAGTAGGGTGCTGCATCGGCGGACGCAACATAGGAAATCCCATGCTAATTTTGAAATGTTTAAATATTGGCTCCCCTAATTATTTTAGCACTAAACTCTTTTTACGTTTTTTGAAGGGCATTGCAAGATGATATACACTGAGCAATTTCAGCATTTTATAATAACTCAATTAGAAGACATTTAAATAAATGTGCATGTATGTGCATACTACAGCAGCAACGTCGAATATCAATAACTTTATTGCTATTAACTTATAATTCACAATTATTTAAATGCTAACAAAACTAGAATTACTTTCTGCATGCTGTTTCCTGCATATATACCACTTTATTATAGCGATTTTCTCCGTTGTTGCATAATTCATGGTTAAAATTTAAACTGATTATCAAACTATCATAGATAATTAATAGAAATAGTTGAATGTAAAAATTTACAGGCCTTTTTGATGTTGCTGCTGAACTATGCACATAACATGCATTATGCATCTTCAAATATCTTCTAACTGAGTTATCATAAAATGCTTAAATTGCTCCGTATATATCATCTAGCAATGCCCTTCAAAAAACCTAAATAAGGTTTAGTGCTAAAATAATTAGGGGAGCCAATATCTAAACATTTTAAAACTAGCATGGGATTTCCTATGTTGCGTCCGCCGATGCAGCACCCGGTATAGCGTAATGACATTCAGTGTTAATGATTACTGACAGTTTTTGTGTCTGTTTTAATAAATGTTTGTTTTTGAATGTTTTCATTATTATTTTAACTATGTCCATACGCTCCCCCTCCGTTGTCTACATGTGCTTCTTAAAGAGATTCAATTATTATCTCTTAACAACGCCATCTATTGGCATCTATCGAAAGTAAGATGCGAAACGTTTGCAGATTTGAACCACCTTAATAAATGTAGATACAATAACTGAGTGAAAGCCGGGCGTTCGAGATTGACATTGATTTTTGAAAATTCTACGTCATAAACATGTAATGATAATAAATTGTTTGACTTGATAAAGTATTTCTTTACTTTTTTACATACCCATATGTAACAAAATTAAAAGTCCTGTATACAAGCCCAATCAGGGACAAACGATGGGCGTGGGGGGGGGGGCATACTCGGTTTTGCACAGGGGCGTTATTTAAACAATTCCTAGCTGAACAAACTTCTCCAAATATTTTAAGATCATCTGTGTGAATGCTGGAAACATCAAAACTAACAATGGGTCCAGTATGAGTCCTGTGGAACCCCGGAGATCGTCACTAAGGTCGGAGACCATTGATACATACTAACAATCTAAATTCGATTAAAAACATATGATGACACTGATTCTGACAAGTTTTGATATCAATAAGTTATGATCGACTTTTCAAATGCTTTTCTGAAATTGGTAAACTGGGAGTTGATTATTTAATGCGCTCGAAATAATATACCCTGTATAGACAAGGTTTTTTCGCTGTTTTTTGTATTACTGAAGATTTAGTTTGTATCTGCTTTGGTTTGTATTAAGTAGTTTAATAGTCTTAATTTGATTTCATAATGTTCAGTTTTTTTTTAGACTAATGTATCATAGAACATGCTCTTAGATTTGATTTCTCGGTTGATGTAGTAATGGTAATTACAATGAAGAAGTTTCAACACGAGCAAGAAAATGTGAAGCGAAAGAAGACAATTTGAACAATTCGTTTAAATAAACCGTATGATAAAATATTTAAAAGTTTACAAATTATTTTAATATTAAATGGATAACGGTGTATATGTACGTATACCAAAATGTCCGTGCAATGATGGAATAACGTTTAAACTTTCTATCTATTTTTAAATTTTATTTCTGGATCTATAAGCTAAAAATTGTAACACTATTTGTAATTAGATAAGGTAAATCATTAAAAAGCTTAATAACCTAAATTAACACCAGGAATGCCAATAATTTGTAACCATAAATTAACTACCCTTGGTTTTTCTTTGATAACGTGTTTTGACCCAACTGGGTAAGACGCAGCAATTTATTCTGTAAATCACTTTCATTAGTTTACTGATTTGATGCTTTTCTAAATTCAAAGTCTCCTTGCAGGGATATGCATTCGGTGGAATGCAGCAGTCTTGCCAAGTTTAAATTTCTTTTTTTGGTTCAAGTAATTAAACTTACTATATTGGGACATTTGTGTTCCCAATTCTGGCATCTTCAGAGGCTGCTACCTAAGGCTAAAATCTGTTTCTATACCACGTTTGGAGTAAAAATCATGCTGACCCTCAACAATTGATGTTTTTGGAGCTTGAAATAGATTATTACTAGAAGAATTTCAAGAACTTTATACTAAAAAGTCGATAGTTTGATAAATTCTTGATAATATTTACTAAATTCTTTCCACTTGAGTTTATATAAATTGGAACTAAAAGAAATTATTTCCAAACATTTGGGAGAGTATCAGACTGTATAGATTTATTAAACAAAATGGATAACATAAGGTGACTGAATAATTTATTTAGCGAAGTAAGAAATATAGCCTTAGTTAGAACAAGTGATTCAAACTTATTTAATACTGACTCTCTCTAACAAGAATGTAATTATATGGTCTTGATGATAAGGTTCATAAATAGTAACTAGGAAAAAGCTTACAAATATCTTTTCTATTATCAACGATTCTATCATTATAAATTATCGTATTGGAAACATCCATATCATTTCTACAATTATATATGTAATTCCAAAATTTTTAAGACATGCCTTTATACCTTCTTAAATATTGGTTATATAGGAATAGTAATCGTTAGAAATAAAATATTTGCTTTTACGTCTTAAACGTAGTCCTAGTCATTAAAATTTCCAAACTTTTTCCAAATGTATTATAAAATTTCGATCACTTGACTAAGCCGAAGAGCCAAGAAAAGATCGTCCCACTTTTGATTTGATTAAATAAAAACAATTAAGCTCATTTGAAATTTGAATCAGCTTTTTTGAAGTTATAAAAATATAAATAATTTTTGTTAAGCACATTAAACTTTTGACAAATAATATAAAAATCAATTGGTGGATGATAATCATAAGGTTCAACTAATGGAACATCACTATATCTTAAATTAGACAATTGAATTTCACTTCACTCAGTTTTTTTAAAACGTCATGAGTTAAACTTAAGTATAGTTGTTTAGAAATTGAGAATTTCTGTTGAAGCTTTTTTTCACATTCTCATTATTATATATTTTTCAAAATTTCTTGAATTTCTATATTTCTTCTTAGTGAATATTGCTCCAGACTATTTAATGCCAACCTTAAACTAGCTATTTTTTTAGATTTTCGTTTTCTTTTTTCATCAAATTAAAACCTTTAAGTAGATGACTGAATTGATCCATTGATTTCTGGAAATCAGTTATCTTATCAGAGCAGAATTAAACGGAAGCAACAACATCCGCTTGGTGCTGATTAAGCAACCATAATTCTTGTCTTAGTTGACCTGCAATTCTTATTAAACTAGTAGAACCTAGTTCCACCTCATTATTATCTACGTCGGATCCGACTAGCGTTCTCGGCACTATGTATAATGTGAATGTTGGAGATGTTTTATCTATTTATTTATTATTTATTATTTTCATTAATTTTTTGTTCTTTATTGCTGTAATCAATACAAGGATTTGTAAAAATAGTAGATGTGCGTTCTATAGTAGGAACAATATATTTGGAAAGTTTCATTAGAACATTGATTTTGAGATTCAGAAAAACAAGGAATTCCGGATTAGACTTTGGTATTCTGTATCTTCAAAACAATTCACTTTAAGACATTTCTACTTAGAAATTGTTAGTTCATACACTTTGTATATCAACTGTCTATAATGTCTAGTACATTTGCCTGTTTTCAAAATTAATTTACTGACTCTTCCCAGTTTTTTAAATCCGATATCTCTTAAGCGAAATAAAATATGAGATCTATCTATTACTTTGTTTGGAAAACCATCACTGCAGAATTTTGGGCTGCGTCTTGCGTTAATCTGAACTCTCCAATAAATGAGGTACATATTTGCTTTCTAAAGTGTTAATATCTTCCATCCGGAAACGAAAGCTTACAGAAAATAAGAGATATCACAGAAGTAGATAAAGTGAGAAATATCTAAGCAATCAAAATATCTTGAGTAATACGTACTATCGTGGCTTAGTTAGTGATATTTTAGTACATTCTTTTAATCTAAAATGTCGGTCCCTGAAGGTGGCATATGATTGTCTGGCCAAACTCAACTAGTGGGCAGGGTCCGATGGATGGGACCGGTGTTAAAGACGAAGAAAAAAAACAAAGGGCGCCAGGATCTAATTTTCAGTTGGCCCAAAGGAGTTAAACGTTCCACGATCCAACCGAACGTGGATAGTTCAGGGAACTAAGACAATTACCTTACGCTAAATTGATTCCTGGGTATAATCTACATGACTAAAATACCCGCCATAACTCTCTAGTTACACTCCCTCATTATAGAACTTCGCTTTTCCGGAAAATTTTGTCTATAATGCAGTTAAGTTTTATAATTCCATTCCGACAAATATTAAATCTTTAAATCCAAACCCTTTTAAACGTCAATTGAAAATTTTTCTTTTGAATTTACAATAATTGTTGCTTGCCATCTGATCTTCACTATCCTTATCTTCGTTTATTATCATTCATTTATTTCTGAGGGTCTTCGGGTTAAATAGAGTAGCCCCCGGCTAGATTTCACCAGGAAATTCCTCAATTTATAATTTTAATTTGTTTATTGTATTTTTGTATTATTACAATAAAGTGCACTTATTATTATTATTATTATTATTATTATTAAAGAAAAAAACAAAGGAATCAAATACAAAGCGATATTTAATTCAACACAAGAAATTGTTAATAATAACAGGCAACTCTTGGCATCTGAGAAATAATAAATAAAAAAAAATTTAATAATAATATGGTTACTAACAAATCGGTTAACAAGTCAATTAACAACTGAAGGTATGACTTTGCAAGATTTAAATCGGCTTCTTTCGAGCCAAGCGGTAATATTATGAAAGTTTAATTCAGTATTAGGGTCGATCTTACAAGCGCTTATATAGCGCACCCCGTGTAAGCTTACCACATCAAGTATTTGTTTAATTTGTTCAAGTTATTAAAATGCACTTGCCATCTTGCACGACTCTTCATTAAATTATAATGAAATTGTAAGTTAAATAGCAGAATTCTTGGTAATTGTTTGATATAGCTATCCTTAGGAAAACGACGTTTTGAGATCAATTTCTTGGTATCAGCAGGTAGAGAATTACACACAGAACGTAATTAGGTGCCCGGAGGTAAAGAAAATTAATCCAATCTTGGTGAAACCGACGAAAAACAAATACAATTTTTAAGCACATCTGAGGTTATGTTGCACGATAAAAACAATGAAATTGGTAACTCAATCAGCTGTTGCACACACTGTCAAACTCCTACTGCAACGTGACCCGCGTATGAATGTTACAGGCGGCTTCTTTCACTCGCAAAATTGCTCAATCTTGAGGAGGGCCTAGCGAGGGTGTGGTTAGGTTAAAAGCAGTTAAAGGTTCATTTTTTTAATAAACTGTGGTAAAGAAATTATCAAAGTATAAGTGATACGGCTTATTCATTTTTGACAACACTGTATCGGCATATGTTAACCCGACAGATGGTCCATTTTCGATTTTGCACCTTGGTAAAGATAAAAAAATGTAACATTACCGTAACTGGTGACACCCATCCAAAGTTTATATTCATGACGCACAGGCTTGCCCTTTATGATATGTTTTTATGGGCGCCTACCAAAGTATAGAACCGTACCTTCATCAATACTATGATGCTCTACGTGAGGGGGATGTTGCAAAAACCATTTATTTAATTCATCAAAAAGTGGCCTTACTTTAGCAAATGAATCGTTTTTATTTAACGTGTTATTACCACAGCAGGGCCAATATGCTCAAATCTATCACGACTTCTGCAACAAGTTTGTTATAGCAGTCTTCGATTTTCTCCCAGTACATACTACGTCTTCTGCCTACTGAGAAGTATCCGTTTAAGGGTAAAATTCTAAGAAAGCATTTAACTGCTTGATGGGTTATATCAGCCCATTTATTCATTTGCGCAGCATTAAACTAGTTTTAGTTACAAAAGGTCAATAACACTCTCTTTAAAAAATAAATAAAAACGCTCTTTATAAATTCTAGATTTGTTCGGTTGAGATAGCTTTTGCCTTTTAGAAGGTTGTGCCAAAGGCATATCATCATCCTCATCCCATTCATCTTGCGTTTCGACCAGTGATGGATTTAGGCTTAGGCCCGCCAATTTGGGAGACGATATAAATTCGAAATTAATGGAGTTTAAAGATGTTTTAAAAATATTGTTTTTTCCACCGGAAAATCATACCTTAACATGGTTAAGTATCTAATTATTAAAATAAAAAAATATTAATTGACCAATTAAAAATTTGGGGAACTATAAAAACATAAAAAAAATTAATAATTTTTCTCAACTCTTGTTTTTTTGCCACAGCAATTATTTTTTTATGTTGTTTTTTATTATATATTTTATATACACCTTTAAACAACAAAAAGGGCGCCGTATCAAAATAGGGCTAGAGCCTAAAGCCGCTTCTGGTTTCGGCGTCAATAGTGTCAAAATTTCCCATAATGTCTGCTTCTGCCAATAAGTGCGACGATGGTAAATTGTTTATAGATAATTCATTCTCATCATCTGAATCTTCATCTGCGAGATTTTTGTTAGCATTTATAGGTGGCATGATCGCTAGGTTAAGCTCATCCCCATTTTGAAGTTCAGTATTATCATCCTCAAGAAAAGACAATAATTCGGTAAGGTTAAGGCCCCTAAAAAGTTTTGAATAATAAACTTCTTAAAACAACAGAGCATTCTATGAAAAGCTTGCAACAATACTTTTGAATTTTTGTAGGTTAAGCATTCAAAGGAACATTATTTAATGCATTTTTAATAGCAACTAACAAAAAAATCCTAAGTACATTTCGATTATATTATATCGGAAAAGACACATTACAAATTGAAGCACTTATCATCTAACATACAAAACACAAATCACTTAATGAAAAAGTCCAACTTTTGACATTCTTGGCACCAATAAACACTTGACAATACAATACAACTAGGGCTATCATCCCCACATTTATGTACAACCACCACATTAACTAAATCAACAGATTCCTACAAAGCGTCCTTATAGAAAGACATTAGGCATATTTGGGTTAAGAATTTTAGTTAATTTTAAAAATTAATCACCCTTTGGTTGGATTTGAACCAACGACCCCCTAATCTGTACTCAGGAGCCATAACCTTTTTGATTCGATAATTAAGATAAATCTTCATTGATTTAAATGAAATAACTCCAATAATAATTAAAAATTGTAATTTGAATTCAAGAGTTTATTGCTGGAAATTTTTAGTGCAGTATCCAGAGGTTACTTTTGGCATTTTACTTTTGTAAGATTGAGTGCGACTAATTTATTTTATTTTTTAAACAAATTTATATTTTTAGGAAAAAGTTGTTATAAATAAATAATCTGATATATCTAAGGGATTATTCTTCAATCAAACAGCGATTTTATTTTAACAACTCACTTTGTTATATTAACTAAGCTTTCAAAAATAAGTTTGTTTCATTGTCACAGTTGTAATGGTGTGAAATATATAAATAACCCCAATGACAAGAAAGAATCAAAATCAGAGTTCTGAAATTATTTTACATATTGTGGAACTATTTCATTTTAAATATAAAATTTTGAGGACATTATTAGTAATAGATTTTTCTGTGTATTTTATGTTAATTAATTATTCAAGTAGGAACAATGATGGTAGCTCAGTTAGTCTTGGCAGAATTTACTATAGTTTTCATGGCCTTGCAAGCCACAGACGTGTGCATTGATAAAAAAATTCTTTTATACATAAATAAAAGTGTCTTCGAGCAGTTCTGGTTGTTGTTAATCAATTTTAAACTACAGGACATCTCTCTGCTTCAATCGAATAATTCAGAAAATTAGTAACTCTTTTTAAAGAATCAAAAGCAAAAAGAAGTTGAATTATGAGTAAAATTAGTTTAGATTTTCATATCATCTGAAAAAACTTACACAAAGAAGAGGCTTGACGGTGTTATCTATCAAACATTGATTATTACCTGAATTACGTCATAATTCTGATGATGAGGTTAATAGTTAGATTGCGAAAGTCGAAAAGCTTTCTTAAGTCATAAGTATTTTCCCAGATATCCAAAACAATTTTTTTTTAATTTACAATCACACTGTATGTATTTTTAAGCCTTGCTGACATTTAACACTTAATGAAGAAAAATCGAAATACACTCGTTGAGAGTTGATATTTAAATAAAATCCATAGAATTTTAAATTTGTTAATAACATCATTTTCATTAATGAAATCATCTTAAAAACGGTTTTAAATGCGGAACTACTAGAGTTTTTCTGATCGTAAAAAAGTAGTAAATGTAAGTTTGAGACAATAAAACAGAAGTAGATTCCCCCAATGTACGGGAAAGTCAAAATAATCCTTTTTTTATGTTTTTGTTTATGTTTATATTTATTAGAAAATCGTGCGAAACCTTTTTCTTTTATTGTTATAACAGTTTGTAGTACAGAACGCGTATTTTATATTTTGTGATATAAGCGATTGTTTATTGCTTTACGACGGCATTTTCAGTGGGGATTTACTGCTAAAACATTTTAAGGTGTGTGTGATAAATCGATGTGTGATAAATGAGGTACACTTTATGAAAAATTTACAAACATAACTCATACATTTTCCGTGATATTACATACGGTGTGTGAATTGATACCGAAGAATATTTTTGATATTCCATATTTGGTCGTGAGATATTCAACTAGACTACTACTACTACTATTACGGTATTTCCTGATGGGTGATAAAAAATTCATAAAGATGCGATAAAAAATAAATAAAATTTTCACTGTATAATTCCTTATCAATAAAGGCCATTACTTGACAGTAATTTCCACCTCTACGACCGCTATTCCGTTTATGACACATACTAGGAGAAAACGACCGTGCGCGCATATCGCAAGTTAGTCGTTCTTGAAACGCTGTAGTGAGTGCCTGTCAGAGACGGACAGTCAGTGTCTTGACACGCGTGACATTTGGCACACTTTTTTTTCTGTATTAAACTAACCCTGTGTTTCTATAAAAATTTCGCTGTTGTTGTGGAATGTTATTACAGATGGATGCTAACTGCCCAAACGGGCGGACTTCTACCATGCCCGGTATTTTAGATTCACCAACACTTGCAAGAGTTGAACGTGCTATGTTAAGACATGAAGAAGGTGCCCATCGAGAAACAGCACTTCTTCAAAGACAAGCTTTTACTCAGGTAGAGGATTTTTAAGTTATTTTAGTTTAATCATACCATAATATTAAATAATAATTCAGAGTAAATCAAATCTTTAAATAAGAAGGAAATTTAATGTTTACTAATAATATTCACGTTTTGCTTTTGAAATATGGCCCGGAACATTTAATCAATTATTTCAAGATGTCATGCAAAATGCAAAAAGTGGGAATACTGATCGCGGTCATTATTTAAATTGTGTTGTATAAGCATTGTATAAACTTATCGGTATTTTGAAATCGACGTGATTGCTAACGTAATCTTCTTTACAACTGCAAATATTTTATGTTATTATGTATGGAGACTATCGGACTTTCCGAAAAAAAACCTTCCTCTACCGTTTAGTATTTCCAACTAAAGAAATTGCATGCAAAAGTTCATAAAAATGTAATGATACGGAAAGAGAGAAAAGTTGCATTATGCAAGTAATTTTGGTAAAAAATATTTTGCAATTGTAATTTGTTTATAATTTTAGAAAGGTAATTTCTTAATGTTTAGAGTTTATTGTTTATAATATTATTTTAAAACAAATTATATTAAATGAAGGGTTTCTTAATCTCATTTGCTTAATCATTGAACTGAACATTTTGGCTGTCTTTTGATGATTCTTATGATTTCATAGGTATGAAAGCAAACTTACTATATCACTAATAAAACAAATTAATACGATAATTATTATTATTGACTGTTCCACTTATCTTCTAAGAGCTTAGTGTTTGGTAAGTTTAATTACAGATTTAAAATTTCTCCTAAATGAAGGCTTCTCAAAATCACATTGATGTTACTCTTTTGCATTTAAATTCTTATCAAATCACTAGGGTGACTTATCTCGGCAATCAATTGATGCTTAACAAAATTTTCAACTGATAACACTATTTTTGTAAAACCCTTCTTTCTCATTTGGTCCTACTTTGCCGCTGAAATTCAATTTTTGATTATGGGCTGTATGAGCTTCGGTACCATGATACCTTTATTATATTTCATAATTTTAGCCTTAAAGTTAAAGGCTATGTTCCACCTAAATATTTGCTTTCAGGCTATCTAATTTCGACATCTAAATAACTACATTAATTGTCTGAAATAAATAAATCATTGAATCAGATATAATAAACACAAACTTGAGATCAGCCCACGGCTTTATTAGTCACAAGCAAACCAATGAATATAGTAGTAGAAGCTTAAAGCAGTCATGGGTGAAGATGAGCAAACTGAAAGTATTTTTAATGATTTGAGCAAACTGGTAGCTGCAAAAGCAAAGCAAAACTTTACCGTTGATTTTGTTTTGTACAGATGGTTTCACAATAATGACTTAAATAGAATTCACACGACTATTTCAAAATATGCATAGTAGAAGGTTTTAATGAATCTTCAGAAGCAAGTCCAAAACGAATAAATAGGTGGACTGCAAAAGGCCCGGCGCGATGACAAAAACTTACTACATTATAAATTTCCACTTAGGCTTACCAAGATTCAGGATTCTGCAAAGACCTTGAACCTGCAGAAACCTAAAGGCTTGTAAGAACTTAGGATATTACAAGATCTCGTAGCTTTTGTAAAAACTCGAGGACTCATAAAGACTGTAGAACTTGCAAGAGCCCATCACGAATAATAGTGGGCCTTATAAAAATCTCAATTTTCACAAAAACCACAGAATCGTCAAAAATTTAAAGGTTCGTAGAGACATAGGATCTTTCAAGAATACAAAGAGGTAGATAGTACTAACACAGCTTGTAGAAATTCTTGGGAAACTTTTAAATGATTTATTTATGTAGAACATTATTGTTCTCTGTCTATTGGTATGCGTTGGCAAAAAAGTTGATAGTTTTAATTTGTGATCTTGAACGGCTATGGTGGGTCAGCTATTGATCACAGGAAAAAGCTTCTCAACCTGAAACGAAACCAGCTAGCGATAAACAATGCCCCACTGAAATGTCAAGAAGTCATAAACAGGTGTGTTAATTACCTTTGAAGGATCATACCTAGACCCAGAAGATTTTACTGTAAATTCTTTTTGGGAGAACTTAGAAGAATGTGGGATCTAATCTAAAGTTTGCAGTTTCTCCACTGATGCTAATTACTCAGTAAATCTTCTGACCATGGCACCTGTGATTCTCTTTATATCCAAACTCAATACCTACATATAGAGGTATGGAAAGATGTAAGCTCTAGTAATTCCGTGTTTGAGATGTTGTTAAACTCTTCTGTTGGAAGATTTCTGGTAAATATGAAGGTAGAGAGTTTCTGAAATGGAAAACATATATCGAGAACCAGTTCTATGGTGAATCCGCTACTGAATATCACTGAAAAGCCATAGACAGAGTAAGATTTTGACTTTATGAGGCGTTGATATAAATTCCTGCTGATTCTATGAGTTCTCTCTTCTGTTTTAACAAGCCTCGCTTAGTTCAACATGGGCACGTTTTTCAAAAGAAAAAAGAGAGAGTTTGCAGAACTCAGAAGTCTTAATTATTCTCATTATGTTCATATGCAGAATGGTAAACAAACCTACGACGCATTATAACTCAAAAAACAATATTACAGCAACGATTTTATGTTGAATCAAGTTCTTTCAATGTTGTAGTCATCCTTTCAGTTTTTTCTAACATCTACCTTGATTTTGTCGACAGCAAGATAAAAAGTACTAATTTTTACATTAGAACTTGTAAATTTAGAAACAGCAATGACATAATATTAATTTCAGACGTCCAAACCACGAAGATTAATACAAGACGTTCAAGGACGCTTGGTGTATAAATGCAAACTAGAAACAATGTGTGAAATTGTATTAAAGTGCCTTTAATGTGTTTACAGAAAAGAGAATTTACAAGTCCAAATAGAGAAATTTTCCAAAATAAAACAATTTCAAATATTTTAAAAATTGTTTACTTTTACTATAGATTTCATGTATAAAATACTTCAGTGTGAAAGTTATTTTTATATAATTTCACGTAATTATGGTAATAACATATTATTCTTGTGTAGACTAAAAGAAAATACCCAGCTCGTTTTACAAAACCGTGCTCGTGATGGTATTCAGTTTTTTTTAATAACTACATATGATGAATTTTTAATGGAGATTTAGACTAGACTAACGTACCTTAAAGTTTTCAATTGGAAAAAGAAAAAACAAACTCGACTATATATTATGAAAAGTTCGTAGAAAAGTGTATTCTAAAATTTACCAACATCTGTGTTTAAAAGTTTTCGAAGCCTTTCTACTTAAAACTTTTATCGAAACTAACCACATCCAGCATTTGTGCGGCTGTGGGAGCTTTTAAAACAGCGTCAAAATTTAACCGAGAGATTGGAAGAATACTTTGACAACTATCGGTTTGTTTTGTTTCTTGCACAATTAAAACGTATCTAAAGTAAAATCTTTATAATAAGAAAATTTTTGGAATCCAATCTGCAACACATGCTCCAATTAGGTTAATCTATTACTGATTGGGTGCTTTTGGAAAGTGAATCAGAAAATATACAGGGTGATCATTTTAAAACTTCCCACCTTGAATAACTTTTTAATTAGTAAGATTTACAAAAATCGCTGAAACGCTTCAAGTTTGTTTTGGAGGGGGGCATTTAATAACCTACTCTAGTTAGTTGGGAAACTTTCACCCTCCCCCCCCCAACCGCTCCCACCCCAAGATTTTAAATGGCACTACCCCATGTATGATATATCTCAATCTTTTACACCAAAGAAAATCAAAATCGGCCCAACCGTTCGTGAACTAGAGATAAAAGTGTATTTAATTTAATCAACACATTTCTGTCTCTAGTTCACGAACGACTGAGCCGATTTTAATTTTATTTTGATGTAAAAGATTGAGAGTTTTATACCCTTTAAAATGATATATCACACATGGGGTAGTGCCATTTAAAGTTTTGGGATGGGAGTGGTTGGGGGGAGGGTGAAAGTTTCCCAAACTTTTAAATAGCACTACCCCATGTGTGATATATCATTTTAATGGGTATAAAATTCTCAATCTTCTACATCAAAGAAAATTAAAATCAGCCCAGCCGTTCGTGAATTAGAGACAGTAACATATTGATTGAATTAAATACATTTTTGCCTCTAATTCACAAACGGCTGAGTCGATTTTAATTTTCTTTAATGTAAAAGAATGAGAATTCTATACCCTTTAAAATGGTATATCACACATGGGGTAGTGCCATTTAAAGTTTTGGGGAGGGGGTGGCTGGAGGAGAGGGTGAAAGTTTTCTAACTGACTAGAGTAGATTATTAAATGTCCCCCTCCAAAACAAACTCGAAGCGTTTCAGCGATTTTTGATAATTTTACTAATTAAAAAGTTATTCAAGGTGGGAAGTTTTAAAATGATCACTCTGTATAGTAAAATGATCTGATTAATTTTTAGATTGATGTGTTTTTCGTTAATCTACACGATTGGATTGTCTTTACAATTACACATTAATCTACAAATTCTATTAAGTAATGTTCCAAAGTACAATGTTGGTAAGATTGGACATTTTTTCGAACGTAGGAAAGCGGAGAATCTACACTTTTGAAGATGCTAAGCTTGTATTATTTAGGGACTCTCTTAGAAAACGCGCAGGCATTTGTAGAATGCTCACTAGAAATCCGATTTGTATACCACCACACCTTGTCTAAAGATTTTGGTACTCTAGGCCTAAAATCAGTTCCTATTGATTATGTTAGAATATACAGTTTGGTTATCAGTCTGTACGTCAGACACTGTACAGAGTAAAAAGACTTTGTCGTCTATTACCAAATACTGAACTACTGGATTGGGTATTATAAAAAAACGAAAACAGTAAGATTGCGTCTGAAGTACAGTGGAAACCCTGTCAACCTGCTCTACCGGGAAAAAAGACGATAAGAAATCTCGAAACCTTTTATTGGATTTTACATAAAGTCCTCTATTCAATAATATTTTCAAAATCCATTAATGACACTTAAATTAGTTAAAGGATCGCGTTTGAAACAAAAATATTTAAATGGAATCTGCTCAGAAGCGAGGCCTTTAACTAATACCATGTGTGCCGTTTTACAGGAGTCTTTTCAGGATAAACTCACAGAAGAGAAATTGCCTTTTATCGAGAAGCATTTATTGAGGCTTCAAGTTATCAGGAATAAATTCACATAGAATAGGGTGAAATTGTCGAATGACGTGATATTCCTTTATCTTGCTGGGATTTAAAATTGTAATTTTCTCTAATTGCATAGTACATCTGTCACAACAGGTATGCAATCTGAGAGTAAGAGCAATGGATTCTTGCCTTCATCCTTTCTAAGAGTTTTTGTCTTTGACTGATAAGCAGGCCAGGCCACAACCAAAATGAATAAAAAGAATCTGTAGCAAAAACAACGGTCTCAAGTCTCATCTCTATTCTTGACTAACCGTTTCTGAATTAAGAATTTTGGAGACGATAGAGCAAATTGTATCTATTTCATTTCATTTCAACAAAATCACATTCTTTTAGTTTTGACCTAGACTGACTCTTTTAAAAAATCTAATTTGTATCTAACTCCCCGTGTTACGATTCTTCCGTGCTATTCGGTTATTTTCTCTCTTCTGGTAGTTCTGCCGTCCTGGCTGTTTTTTTATTGTTACCCATTCTCCGTCCAATACAGATTCATCATGCGTTTGGCATACACAAGCATTTAGCTGGACATTCCTATCGCTTGGCGGCTCGTCGTATTTCAATTAGAAATAAAACATTTTGACACCCTGAACCGTAAAAGCTGTGCACTTTAGGGAAAAAAGTTTAATTTCTGCCAAGGATTTCGTTGCAAATTATTACATCTTGTTTTTGAGACAACAATGAATTTGAGAGATATTAAAAAATCAAATTTCACTACCAAATCGCGCATTCTACGGGAAAAATGAAAGAGCAACTTTTTTTCCAAGCCGGCTTTGATAAGGATATCAGACGTACGACTAAATAAAATAATAAGACACCTTAGAGTAACAGACATGCAAGAAATTCTCTCCCTTCTTTTTGGAATATTGAAAAAACAAGACATTTTGTATATGCCCCTTTTAACAAGTCCCTCAAAGCAATTACGATATTCGAAGAATTCTATTTCGAGTTTTTAGAATAATTTTGTATAGTAAAGAAACATTCATATTGTTAGGGTAAGACTTTCAGAGGAGAAAGTGAATGTTTGACTCCCACGATCGGAAATTATTATCCAAACTTAAGTTTACAATGTTACTTATTGTTGGGATTCAAATATTTATCTGTGTCAAGCACACTCAGCAAATTGCACACATGTAGTACATATTCATTTACCCTTTACAGCATTCAATAACTTTATTTACCAGCAAACATGCATGACCAACTAGTTTATTTACTGCTAAACACTCATCACGAAATTAGCAAACTTTATTTACTTTGAAATAAAGGACCAAATTTCTAACCCGCATCCAACTAAAAGCTTTACAAACTTACGTTTCTCTGATTTTTAGTATTCTTTGATATCCATTCTAATTACACAGACGATGAAAGTTTTCAGCCGGTAGGGTAATATGATTATATACCATTATAAGCCCCTAGCGGTAGCTTTTAAGATTCATTTTACAACATTAATTACCTTTCTGACAAATTTTAACTAATTTCACCAGTGGAAAGAGAAAGAGTCGACACTGACTTATTTTTAAAGAAATCTAAAGTCCTATAAATTTCTCAGTAATAAATTTTAAAACCCAAAAGAACCGCTTGCCTTGCGTGCAGACTGCTATTCTAATTCACATCTGATTCATTACCAACTTTTTTTTTCGTTGCTCCAGGGTAAGCTAAACCCTAATATTTTACTTTGATTTAGATCCTAATGCAAAAAAGTGTTAAATCGGCTTATCGTAACAATATAGTTTAAAAGAGATAAACCTACAATTTCCGCTTTCAAATGGTTTCTTAAGCATTATTACAGTTACTACTGCGGTTTGTAGTTTTCATTTATTGTCCTTATAGTATTATCAATGTATACCTTATGTCGATGTGTAATTGCATATTATTATTGCAAAATGGAAATGGAACCTGAGGCAATGCAGCTAAAACCTAGTTAACCACATCCTATTAATTTCCTTTATTGTGATTCAGAGGAATTGTTCTCATTGTTGTAGGATTTGAAATAATGACTAACTTAGGGCATTGAAACATACACATAATTTTTTTCTTACTTCGAACTGGATAAAAAGAGATCGTTTGCGATAACTTTTTAAGTATGGAAATTCTTTATTACAATCTTGGGCTTACGTTTTCTATATTTGAAAAAATGTTTCTTAATAACATAAAGTAAGAGTACAATAATTAACATTTGAAATAAAAATTGAGATGTTTGATTTATAAATAGTTTAGTCTATTCCGTACCAGAAGTTAAACCTAATTTATTTATTAATTTTGTTTTCGATTTGGATATACCACCTACTGGATCGTATGGCTTCGTGAATTTGATTTCAGGCCCAAACGCTCTCTTCCCAATTCTGAATGTAAAACTAACGTTTTAATAGCTTTCTTATAAACTGAAATAACATCTCTGGTTTTAATTTGTATTCTCGTGAAACTTTAGTTAAATTGCTACACTTGTAACTGAGCAACCCTAAATCGATATCTAGAGCTAAATAATCAGTTATCCTTAGAATGAAGAGTGTTCCTTCTTGATCTATCATCCGTTTGTGTCTATCTATTAGATCAATAAGCTCCAGAAAGTCTTTAAATCACAAAGTAATAATTTTTCTTGAGCGTTTACTTCTACAAAAGGTTCTCACAGAGTGCTAATGGTTTTGCTAATTCTTGTTTGAACCTTTTTGTTTTCAGATTTCCTAATAGCAACGGGAGACAGAAATGCAATTTGATATTTGGGACACGTTTGTACAATCTTTAGAGTATTAAGTTTCTTTTGGTCACCTAAAGTACTTAACTCAATTAAACGTTGGGTTTTTAACACTATTGGCACGATTGAAGAGCCATCTTTGAAGAACACTTAAGAAACGGAAAGAACTATCTTAGGCAGAATCCATGGTTGAAGTTCTTTCTATCATATGGGAAAAAGTCTTGTCAATTTGCATTACAGATAGCAAAGCTCACCATACCCATTTAAAATATTTTATGCTTCTGGTATAAATCTGACCGAAAATATTCAGGAATGCCAACTGATTCAAGTATGCTTCGTTAAGGGTCATCAATTCTGCAGAAACAAAGTTTGGCAATAACATTTTGTCTGGCTGCTTTGTTTGATTTTTAGCACTTGCAATTTTCCTATTATATGTTAATTGTTTTTCTATTGACATGATTTAACACAGCCTTTGCATACTATTTATAACTCAGGTCATCTTTTTTAATAGATCTTTTGAATTGCTCTCGATTTACGTTCCGGATCATCTAAGTCTTGCTTCATTTTTAGCTAGATTATCTCAGCCAAACCATTTTAAAGTAAACGCTTACAATTTAGCTTTTTTATTTACTAAGGTTTGCTGACAGTACTCCAAAAGCTACAGAAAAGAAATTTTGGTATTTGCACTGCTCTTAATATCATTTGATTGTGGTAGATTTGATGAACGGGTGCTTCTGTTATGTTTGGCAACAATTGGTAAAGGATGATTAATTAACAAATCATTTTTTTATCGACAAGTTCAAAAGTTGTAAAATGAAAGAGAAAATCTTTTGGCTTTGCAATTTTACAGTTAGGCCAAAATAATTTTACTGTAAAGTTGGACTTTCTTTTATAGAACAGGAATCTCCACAGATAAGATTGATATGGCCCCCGAGGATTCAATCCCAGACCCAAAGAATTTTATTAAACCTCCAGCTGAAGCTGTATTGGTGGGTATTGGTTTGCTTGCGCTATTTGAGAGGACTCGTGCTTTGTGAGGATTTTGCTAAAAACTAAGAAAAAGTCTCTGAGTATATTAGAATAATTACGCCAACTTTTAATGTGAAACTACAGAAAAAAATATTGAGGAGATGGTACATGTAATGTTTTGCTTTACTAGAAAGATTAAAGTGTTCAAGCATGACGGGCAAAGAAAATGTGACTTTCTTTAGTAGAGCTTTCAAGCACCATGCAGTATTTTGATTTAGATTTTCTTTTGGTGGTTTTGAACAGTAAGACAATAAATTTAGCTAAATACAGAGATAAAGACTCGTATTGGTCAATTTTCTTTAGTTCTGGCTGCTCAAAAACCAGGGACAAGTCAGTATATTCTTTATGTTTGTAACCTTAGGTCAAGCAAGGGTCTGTCTTAACAATTAGAACTCCATAACGTCAGATTGGTCATCTTAGATGGAATCCGGCAAGTGCTCTGCAAGGTTTTTCTGTTAAATACAGATCCCTACAACAACAAAATCGCTTCAAGCTTGGAGTCTTGTCATAGTTCGTATTTTCTCATTTCGCAGAACGCGTTTCCATTGCCTTTCCTACCTCTTTTTTGCTATTTTTTTAAGGGAAGACACTTCATGTCTCAAGAGAAAAAAAGTCTGTACTGGCTATCAGAAAAGTACAACGATAATTGTATAAGAACACAGAAAAAAAAGCTGTTGTTAAAATTACAAAATCGTTGTAGTAAAAATGCTATCGTTGAAAACACCTCAATTGCAGTAAATACTATACTACGTCTGACCCATTCTGTACTACAGCAATAGTAAATTTTAATGTTTTATTGTGGAAAAAACTTTTTAGTAAATTTTACTACATTGCTGTAATTCTTACTTTTACAATATGGTTGAATTTACCAGGCAAAATAGTACGCATGTGCTTTACACAAGCATTAGTTAGAATCGACGAGTCGGGTCAGCCGTTCTTATGTTTGGACGGTGTTATTAGATGGCGCTTTAGTATTCTCATGCTGTTAAATATTATACTTGATTAGTGTATAACTAGTGTGAAGCGGGAAGCATTGACTTGCATTATTCTTCACCGATGGGTCCAAACAAAGATGAAACGATAGTTGGGACGTATGTTTAGTTAATGCTTGTACGAATTTTTATTTGTTCACAATATATGAATATCTAATGGTTGATTGTCCTTTGTTTATGATAGATGTGTACTTGTTAAAATAGCATTCTGAGTTGTATAAAGAAAACACTCAAGTTAAGTAAAACTGTCTACCAATTTGTAGGAGTAATTATTACATAGTATTTAGTAAGTTTTACAAAGCCGTATTATTCAAAGGAATTAAACGTCATATTTACATAGAATTTAGTGTAAAATTAACTTTTAAACCAGATATATTTACCAGCAGAACTGTAAAATTAACACTTCTAAGGAAAGTATATTCTACTGTAGTACCTGTGCAATTTTTACTACAAAATGTAGTTAATGTTTTACAGCAATTTGTAGTATATTTTACATTCTACCAGTTACTACAATTGCTTGGTAAAATATACCGCAGCCTGTTGCTGTCACTATATTTACTACCGATTGTAGTAGGTATCACTCCAATTGGAGAACTTTTAACCGCAACTTTTTTTCTGTGAACCAAAGCTAAGAGATGTTAAATTTTTATAATAGAGCGTTTTCCGTTGTTTAGCAACAAACGTAAATGCGTAATTCCTAAAAGTACTTGTTTTTGATGATAAAAAAAGCCTTTAAAGCGACCAAGGCTGTTGGATAACGCATAAATAACCTTACCTTGTCTTTATCTTGTAATACCTTTCCTACACCAAGCTAAGTACGGCGTTTGATGAATTTAGTCAAATTGTAGAGATTAAATGCAAAGGAAACCTCAATTTATTGAACTTGTAATATTCAGATAATTTTTATTTTGTGTCACGTTTAATTTAATCACTATAATTAGTGGAGAGTACCTCAATAGTTTCTAACCATCAAAGCAAGGAAAAGTTTTCAAATTATGAAGTTACAAACTTATCAATTTTTGTTATTAGCAGAAGTTCGTGCATTTAAATAGCTACTGTGTTACCTTGAACTCCATATTAATTTTCACGGTACATATTAGGTAGTTCATATGTATCATTTTAACAACATTAATAAGAAAGAATTTTTGAGAATATTCTTAACGAAGAATTTTATGACTGTTCATTCTTTCTTTGTCATAAATAATAGAAGACGGCCTTGAATTTCTGTAATTTCCAATTACATGGAACAATACCTCTTGTTTCCAGTATACCAAAAATAAGAAGTGGCTGATGATGACAAATTTCCAGTCTGCGTGATGTGTTGTAACCCAGATGTAGTATGTAGAAAGCAAGCAAATAACAACAACCTGATTCATCACATGTAAATAACCTGACGATTACGATGATTTAGGCAAAAAGAATCATACTTGTTGAACAGAAGAAAAAGGCAAAAACCATATAAGTGCACTATAATGGTTTTATACTGCAAAATAATTTATATTTAAATATCATGTTTTTACTGTTACAAAACCATCCTCTAATGGGCATGACGAAAATTATTGTTAATAACACTTTTGTTGTTATTTTAATTTTAATTGCACACTTTTTTCTTTCATTATTCAAAATCATCTTTGTTGTACCTTAAAAATTAAAGCAAACATTTACAATAAAATAAAAATAAAACTGAAAGTCAACATTTTCACTTCACGTGTTTATATTTGCACAAAGGTGTGACTTAAAAAAAATAAATAAAACCCATCCTACCTTTTTTCCAGGCTTTTAATAGTTAAAACGTATTCACAATTTCATGCTGGATTTGCAATATAATGGAATATAGGCCACTGTAAAACTAATTAAACTAAACGGAAACCAAACTAGTATGTTCAATGCTCTTTAGAAGCAAACTTTATTGATTAGTCTATAGACTACATTTCTACAAGTTTCTATTCACTACTCTTTGTTGTTACAGGAGCCTTTACCAACAAAACTAGGATTAAACAAATACTTATCAAGTCCTCTTAATTAAAATTTAATCTAGATGTTTATCGTAGAGAATTAAAATTTTGTTTATCGAAAGTGATCTGGACACCTTCTAAATGACACTTTCCACAAGAAATTCTCTTAAAACTGATAACGTCAAACACGTTTTCATTATCCTTTTCTAAATGGGATTTTCGTAAAAAAAGGGTTACAATTCATCCCACCCTTCTACTTGGAAATTAAACTTCAGCTAAAACCTAGACGGAAATTATTGGATCCATTTTTTACGTATGCTCAGACTCAGACTAAATTGGTTATTCCCAAGTTTGTACTTTCGAGCCGGTGAAAATTAGTTTTGATATTTGTTAGATATCTCTTATTAGAATGTTGTTAATTTGTTTATTTATTATCATAAGATGTTAAGCTGTCGAAATTCCCGACAAAATTACTTCAATAAATTGTTTTTCTCAGCGACTTAACCTAGAATACACATAAAGATTTCTATATATTTGTTAATTCTCTTATGTAATTGTTTACTGTTATAGGTGGATATTCTCTAGAAAAAATTATTTTTAAAGTTGTAATTTACATTTATAGTATAGTATAAATTTACATGTCCTAAATCTGAAATAAAAATTAAAACGAGGTAAGGTGTGTGAGCGTGATTCAACCTCAAAATGTTACTATCAAGTTGCCCAACCTAAATCTTTGTTTTTATTTTTTATTTGTGGAAATTCAGTCATTTTCAGGTCTTATAATGTTGAAATCACTTCTATATTTATTTTCTTCCCAAAAAGTCTTGTTTTGGACAAGATTAATTTTGGTCAAAGATTTGGTTTAGTCTTCAGTTACTTTTCTTCGCGACTTCTGATTCAATTTTATAGTTCACTGTTGTAACACGAGATCTCTTCACTTTAGAAATTTGGGACAAACTAGTAAGATTTTATAAATTCTCTTTAATTTGGAGATTAGTCTAACTAACAATTTATTTTTCACGTATTTCCGAACGCTATGGACAGTTTACTTAGAAGTAGACCAAAAGACGCAAAACATCAAATGTTTTCTTTTTTTACTCTACTCGCGTACTCGCTTGAAGTACCGGTATTTAATTCTCAACTAGAACAAACCAGTGTACAAAAATGGAAACTTTGCCCAAGCGAGTGCAGGACTAAAAAAGAGGAAACCTAAGTGTTTCACGTTTTTTGGGACACCCAGTATATTTAGGTATTTAAATCCTGTAGAAATAGGCTGAATTGTTTGACATGCGAGTCTATGGTATAAAGGTAAACAAGACCAAAGCTGATATCGATGCACTCATAGTTTAAACCTTTTTCGTATTCTAAAGCTGAAATTCCACCGCGTTACCCTCCTTGAGCCTTCACAAATAACCTCGAGTATACACAAGTCAACGAGAGCTAATTTAAGAACTGCAACGACCTTCTTCAACTTGTATTTATTTATCGTGATAAAACAATCCAACGGAACCATGGATTACAAGCCGTAGGTAGATAGCTAGCAGTCCGGCCTAGTGGTGCATAAATCGTTATGGATTGTTGTTGCTAGAAGTGACCTCATGGGTCCTACACAGTCCATTGTAATAAATTTAAGTAAAAGTAGAAGCAAAAACAAAATCGTCCATTTATTAAATAAAGCACCAGAAAAACAACTAAAGCAGCCAAACAAGATGTTATTGGCAAACTTTGTCTCTGCAGAATTGATGACACTAACGAAAGATACTTCAATCGGTTGATATTCTTGGTTTTTTTGGTCAGATTTTTTTGTTTACTTGAAACCAAACACTAGTTTCTTAAGGCACAAAGTAGTGTTGCCTAGGATCTCACGTGTAATTCATTTTTACTTATATCAGAAGCATAATAATTATTTATATAACAAGAGTGTAAAGTGAAGTTTTTTGAATGAGTAGGAAGTTTATGGCACGAGCGACAGCGAGTGTCATCAATTCTGCAGAGACAAAATTTGCCAATAACATCTTGTTTGGCTGCTTTGGTTGTTTTTAGTGCTTTATTTAATAAATGAACGATTTTGGTTTGGCTTCTACTTTTACTTAACCATAAACCCTACGAATTCAAAAAACACACTTTACATTCGTATTTTAAAGAAAATAAAGAAAAACCATTGGCGGTAGATTAAAAAATGAAGTTGGCCAAGATCAAAGGAACGTATAATGATTTCATTACCACATCGATACGACCATTATAACATCGGTGAAATTAATTGCAAATGTTTATAATTGTCAACTTTCGTTATTGACAACTAGTTGTAAAGCGCCAACTTTACAGGCGGTTGTGCAAAAAATATTTTAAATGGATTGCGCCAAAGGTGTGGTGAGTTTTGCTATCTGCAATGTGACAAGACTTTTTCAAAGTACCATTCAGTGGTACCCAGCAGGCTTGGCAACACTGCAATGCTTTTATCAACCAAAATTGTTTCTTGGTTTACTCGAAGAGATCTTTGGAATTTTATTGGAATTTCCAATATGTAATTTTCAAGTTTTCTCCTTTGGTTTTGACATTTAAATGTGCCAAATTCAGTAAGCAGTGATATTTCTAGTTTTGCTTCTTTTTTATCCCCTAGACACATGTGTAATTCTACAAGAAGTTCTTTATTTGTTATTTCCAGAATATAAAGTTAGAATCTTGAACAATGAATTCTAATTTTGAGAATTCTGATATATTTGTATCACTGCTTCTGTTAGAGTGCGTCTTCACTTCTTATTTCCATACGCTAGAAAGAACTTCAACCATGGATTCTGCTTAATACAGTTCTTTCCGTTTCACAAGTGTTCTTCAAAGATAGTTCTTTAATCGTGCTGATCGTGTTAAAAACCCAACGTGTAATTAACTTAAGCACTGAAGCTTAATGCTTTAAGGATTGTGACAAAGTATCCCAGATATCAAATTGCATTTTTGTTTACCGTTGCTAACAGGAAATTCGAAGAAAAAAAAAGGTTCAGATGAGAATTAGCAAAACTATCAGCACTCTGTGAGAATCTTTTATAGAAGTAAACATTCAAGTAAATATTAATCTATGATTCTAATGCTCAGTTGCACAAAAATAATTTGATCGTTGATGAAGTTGATCAGTTGATTAGCCGATCTGATTGAATAAGTCTGAATATTTCACTACTTCTGCTTGGTTAATCAATTGATCAAGTAGTTAATCAATCGATCAAGCATTTAACAAAGCTTTGTACAACCCGAGCTAAGACTTTCTAGAGCTAATGGTGGATAATACGGATGATAGATCAAGAAGGCAATCAAATTCACGGGACCATATGACCCAGTGAGAGTTTTGGTTTTATTTCTACATTCACTTAAATCAGTTAAAAATATAATTTTATCTATGTTTTCATGCTAAGCAATGTGACAATTAAGCTCCTGCCACGACCAAAGAAAAAGTCGACCTAAACTACTAGAACTGTACCTTGCTGTGATCAACTAATAAAACGAAGCTCTTGTTATAACTTGTTTCTGAACCTATCTTCTAATCTGTTTTGTCAGTGGAAGATCTAATCACTTCGTAGCTGATTATACTACAGATGTAAATAGGGCTTGTCAGCAATTTCCATTTAAAACAAATTGAAGTTGACTCAGCAGGCAAGACCTTGACTTGCTTCTGATCCTCTGGTACACTTTATTTGTTAGAAAATAAATCATGTCTACTACAACCAGCCCTTGATATAATATGTGAAATCGTACAAAGGATAGCAAGTTGATTGTTGCAATTTTTAACAGATAGCAAGGATTTTGATGTCGTTCAAAAATGCAAGTAACACAAAATATATAAGTGAGATTCATGTTTTGATTTTCATAGAAACTCAAGTAACTCGTTTACCAGAAACCTTCTTTTTGGCTTGGGTTGGGAAGAGACTGATCTTTTACCATCATTTTTTATATCGGCAGCACAAAGTACTTTAGAAAGAAGAATTACATCGAAGATTAATATTTAAGATTTTTTATACTTTCAAAAGGAACCCAAAATTGTATAACACATTGAAACTTTTTTCCACATTTTACAAATTAACTTCATTAATTTAGGCCGGGTTCTAAGTTCTAAGTTTAGGTAAAGAATTATCTGATATCTATCAATACTTGAAAGATCGAGACACTTACCCCATATCTAAGAAAGTCAGGTACTATTTTTATCTGGAAGTCCTTAGCTGAAGTTTTCGATTATTTTGTGTTCTTTGCTAACAGTCTGTGTCTACAAGCAGGTTTCAGAAATACAGAGACCTAGAAAATTTCAAACGAAGAACTTCGCGCAAAAAATAACCTATAATGACTGAATCATAGAATCCAAAGAGAAATCAAAACCTTTACTGAAGTAGTCCAAGAGAATTTTTCGGAGTTTAGTTCCTTCTTTGCTTGATAATTGATAGAAGATGTGCAAACATCCAATTTGTATTTTTTGCATTATTTGCTTTAGCTATAGGTTCAAAGAGAATTATCTCCAAGATATTTGCAGTGAGTAAAAGCATCTTGGGTTTTTGGAAAAGAAAGAAAGAAGTACGTTTCTGATTTCTGCCTGTTTTTCCAGACAAAATCTAAGTCTCTTATTTGTAGTTGGTGTGTTATCAAATTTATGTTTCTAAGTAGATTTGTCAGTTTTTGGTTTACAAATTCTAATAATTGAATGTTTTTGATGACTTGAATCCAATAAATGTCAGTATTAATTGTTTGGGATATTTTAACACAGGTCTTTTGTATGCATTTTATGCAAATTGATGTTGGTGTCATATGGTTAACAAATTTCATTTTTTAGAGATTGAATATCTTCTATAGTATATAAATATAAGGCATTGTCAAGGAAGACAGTCTACCACCCAAAGCTTCATTCCTTCTTTTAATTCTATACACTTAACTTTTAATTTTCTTTATTATTTTATTGAATAAACTTTTTCTTACCGACAAAAAGCATTACAGTGAAAATAATATTTTGTTTTCTTGCTAGTTGTTATCTACTTGCTGATGTTTATTTATATAAACGAGTGAAAGCAGAATAGTGAGTGACTTTTTGCAGTGTCACTTATTGCGAATACCCAGCGCTTTTATAATGAAAATTAAAACACGACTTTCTTTTCAGAAGCCTTAATGAATTTATCAATGATAACGTGACCACTACTAACAAAACAGTACAGCTGTTAACTTGAAAGCCGGCACGTTTTCCCTTTTCATTGATTATAATTTTATAAATTTATTCACCCAGATTGCTTTTTGGTTCAATTGATAAAGCTGAGAATTTAAAAGTTGCTTTATCAATTGAATTCGATTAAACAGAATGCATATTATGTTTATGACTTGAGTTTTGATATTTTATAAATAAATTAAAAAAAGAATGAAACGGAAAAAGATGTAGATAATTTAAGACAGCCTATTATTCTATTTTACTTTATTTTGTAATCTTATACACAAGTCATCACAACATAGTGAGCGTAATCTGAGCACCTTTTTGTTTTATTGTCTTCTTGTGTGTTTTTTTTCTGGTCCTGTGTACGAGTTGGAAATTCGTTTAAAAATACGCGTTGATGGTTTTTATATTGTAAAATCGGCATGAAAGATTCATAACTGAAATTGAAAATATGTGAAAAGTACGTACGCTATTTAAATAATATTATAGGCTTTTGTTACTATCGTGAGAGTTGATCAAAATGTACATAATACGTTTGATTAAGATAGCTCATTGTAAAGATATTATAACGAATTTATAATCAAATGTAAACAATAACGAATCTAATTATAATAATTTGTTTTGAAATTCTTTTCTAATTATCGTTAACAAATAAAAATGAATTGAAGATAATATAAAGCGTCTGATTTATTTATAATAATCTAAACTAATGACTTTATTTGTAATATGATTATTGTTTGATTATGCAAGCGGCGTGTAAATATTTTTGGGAATTTTAAAAACAAACAATAGGAACAAAAATATTGACAATGTCGGTATTTAATTAAATTTTAATTACAATTTTCTCCTATTTATACTTTTTATATTTAGTAGTTTAAGTTTGATGTTGCCTATTATTTTTAAGGGCGCTACATCTTTTAATTTCCTTTGATAGTCTATATGGTTCAATCTATAGTCTATATGTGATCGCAATCAGATTTATTTATTTATTCAAGAATTTGAACAACAATAAATAATCATGGTAGCTAATTAAAATGTTCTTCTAATAAGAGCAAATCTTTCAAACGCCGGTGTTATAATAAAGTATACCACATACAGTTACATCATCCTGTATAATGCAATTGAGAATAGACAAAGCTATCAGAAGTCCTAGTTTTCCCATTCGTGTTTTAGTTTTTATTAGGTATATTTGGGCTGATTCTTATATAAGTTTTCTAATTATATTTTTCGATCTCTCTTATCAAAAGAGCTCTAAGAGTTAAAATAATAAAAGGCAGTTAAGACGATAGCTTTGTGTGTAATGGTAAAACTGCTAGTAATGCGGTTCGGTTTGCATGCCTAGACCAGAAAACTAGAAACATCAATAAATATTGGAAGAATTTAAGGACATCAGTTCAGCTTGGATAACCCTTAGGTTAGACAAACCTGAAGGGAGCATGTTTCTTAGGCACGAGTCATTTGTCTTACATTCTTTAATTGGAACTCAGTCGGTGAGGTGAATGGCGTGCCATGGCTGCTCATCACGGGCGTGGATCCCTAATGTGTTTGGTGTCTCGAAAGTAAATATTGGAAAAATAGAAAGAAGAATGGTACGAACGATTTGGGAAGGAGAAAAGAAAAAGACAGATTTGAAATATAATTAGTGCATTTAGATGACTCAAATTAAATTTGCAGAGGAAAAGAAAAACCCTCGATCTCATTTCATACTGTTTGAGAAGAATAGATATCGAGTCGCTTAATTTATGAAATTTTACACTTAATCTAATAAAAGTAAGGAAGCGGCAATTTATTGAATATGGAAAGATGGTGGATATCAAGTTGAACAAATTAGATCAAAAATAAGAATGGAGACAAAAATAGATGAATTAAAATAGAATTCCTGAGTACGAAAAAAGAAAATACAGTTTGAAACAAGAAATTAGGGAATTGAAGGAGAAATAAGATACCCCAAATTTACAGTAAACTAGAGGTAATCATACATGTCCAAGCCAACAGAACGAAATTCCTGAACAAGCTAGAAAATGATAACTTAGCAACATAACAAAAAAGGAAGAAGAAAGAACAGTAACTGACCGCTTTCCATTAGGTGAGAAAGAGAACCGCGAAATGGTAATAAATATGCCAATACCACAGTTTCAGAAAAAATTAAATACGAACAAAAGATTAGGATAAAACGGTGAGAGCAATGTCAAAAGGAACAATGAGATTAATATAACTCATGTAACAGATAAAATTGATAATTAGAAATGCAAAATGCTACCTTGAATGTTGGAATGTTATATATGAAGCTAATAAAGAATGTTAAGAAAAATACGATAAGAGAAAGGAGATCATATCAAAAAAACTATTGAGCTGTAGAACTGCCTGCTTTGCCAATCTGTTGTTTCACCTTGCTGCTTGCATGATAGATGAACTTAAAAACCCTGCATCGAAGCAGGATGAGAAAAAAATACAAGCGTTTATGCTTAAAAAAAATTCTAAGATTGTTATCGCCAAAGATAATTATAAATAAGAAGCTCCAAAGAGTAATAAAACTAGATATTACTCGTTAGACCTTAGAATCGAATTTACTGAAACAGTCCGTAAATCAGTACATACATTTTCTTTTTTAATTCAAATAGGAATTCAATTTATTCCAGATATTCAGTTTTTTAAACCTTAAAATTGTTTTAGTAAATTTCAAGTAAAATAAAATAAAGTCACTAGCGGTATTTGAATTTGGCGTTTTTAATACCAAAAATGTTTTATCATGACTTTTCACATGAGGCTAACAACTATTACTCATGTGGATTACCTAGCTTTGAATCATTGTTAAATTGCAAAGATAATTGGAAATATACGAGTTGTGCAGAAAAACCTCTATAATTTATTAATAAGTAAGGAGTAAAATACTACTTAGAATTTATTTGAAACTAGCGCTACTGGTATTTCAAATACTATAGAACCTTAATCTCATTCATAACTCATAAGTAGTGTTATTAGATGGTTTGACAACCCGAACAATTTTGCTCAATGATTAGTCCAATAGTTACCCAATTTGTTAATGAAAATTAAGTAGCACCTATTTTAAAAGTTGATAATTAGAAACGCGTTCACTGCATGAAGTAAGAACATTAAATTAACAAATTTTCAGTAACTATTACTACTTATTAAAGCAAATATTTCACTATCGTTTTACATTGTCCTTGAGGACAATAAACTTTAATTTGCACCTTTCACGAATTATTAAAAATTACGGCTCTGACTATTTGAGTATTTAGTTAGAGAATAAAATTTAAAACACACACATATTAAAGGTTGAACACGCCAAAACGTGGGCACTTAAAATTTTATTTTATAAAAAAAGTAGTTATTATTTGAACAAAAACAAGAGATACTTTATTTATTTATGATGTCTTTTACATGTGAACAATATTTGTTTACTCTAATTTAGCAGCATATGCCACAGAACGTACTTTACGTCGTATACGACTTATTCGGGTTTGCACGCTGCCTCTTTTTGTAGCCCATGACCAGGATTTCTGTAGGTCAGCCACGGAATTTGCTTCTCCACCTTTCTTTTTTAATATGTAATTCATTATAGACCAATACCCTTCGATTGGTCGAAGTTCAGGACTGTTGGGGGGATTGCAGTCTTTGGGAACTACAACAACTCCATTTGCTCATACAACTCTTCCACTGATTTAGCATAGTGGCAACTGGCTAAGTCTGGCCAAAACAATGGTTATGACTTATGCTCTCGTAGAAAAGGCAGAAGCTGCTTTTGCAAGCATTCCGTTTTGTAAATTTCCTGGTTTATTGTTCCCGTGGTGATGAATGACAGACTTCTTTTTCCACAGCTACAAATAGCTTGCCAAAGTAAGTATTTTCTTGAATACTTGGACCTTTTTTTAAGTTTACAATCTTCTGGAGCATCTTTACGATTTTTGCTGGTGTAAAACTCGTGACCCGGAATTTGCTTTGATATAAGTTTCGTCATCCATCACCATGCATTCATATCTTGTTAAAAACTTTTTTGTGCAATTTTCTCGATCTACGTTTTGGCAGTTAAATTCTGTTTAGCATTACGATTGGGTGCAATTTGGGCCTTATAACTTTTTAAACTAGCTCTACTCCTAACTTTTTGTACATATCATTGGGACATTTTTATATTTTTAGCCACATCACGCGATGACAACTTGGGATTGGATACAAAAGCTGTAATACCCTTTGTTCCTTCTTTTTGTCCTTCACTCCTTGTTTTCCTCCGCTTCCTGGTTTCCTTTCCACTGTTAAACGGTCTCGAAACTTTTTTAAAACAGAACAAGCAGTTGATTGAGGATAATTTAACTTTCTTGCTAGTGCTTTATAACTCATTAGAAGATTTTTAGTGTTTTCGTGCAAGATAATTTCACGTAGCTGAAGTTGACGGCTTGCCATGTTAACAACGAATGAACAACAAAAAATATCAATTGTCACATTTTGTTTCTATGGCTACTAGATATGTTTTGTCAAAATAAAAAACAACCTATGTCTCTTATCTTAGCACTAGTAAGTTCTTATTCGTGCCCAGGTTTTGGCGTGTTCAACCTTTAGAACAATAGACTTATGTAAGCACCTAAAGAAACCAAAAGGTTGTAACAAGAAGAGAGAAACTAATTTTATGAAACAATATAGAACAAATCCTGTATATTCAGAATTTTTATTTAGTTTTACGATTGAAAAATTTGTTCGCAAACATAAATCCATACGATATTCGTTTTTCATGTTGAAGTACACTTTACAATATTTTCATGTTATACTGAAAATGATTTTTCTGTAATGAACTCGTGTAAACACACATGTTACTGGATGTTACCATGCTACGTGCACGCTCAGTTTATCGCAAACAAAAGTAATACAAAAGTGTGTTTGTTTAACAATTTACACACATGTTTGTATGCTGTGAACAATACGATTTCAATCTGCTTAATTCAAATTTTGTAGTATTTTACTCTCATATTTTTATTTAAAAATCAATTTTTATTTATGTAAAAGATACAAGCGGTGATAAACTGACCAATTGCTGCTTACATTGTGCTGGTATATATGTTACGCCGAATTTACGGAAATGCTTAATGCATGTAAACGGCAAATTTTTGCCTATTTCACGAAATAAGCACCGTGTTTGAAGATTACGTGAATTGAGCAAATTTAATAGATATAGCTGCATATTTCATGAAATACGCAAACTAATGATTTGATATGTACCAAAAAATAAAAGAGTTATAGAACGAGATTTATTAGGATCTATAAAGAAGATACATAAACTCGAAAAACAAAGTACATAAGTTTATAAAGATCACAAACTTAAAAAAATAACATGAAACCTGAAAAAAAACATAAACTTTAAAATGGAAATAAATAAATGAGTAACGTTGTAACTAGATATATTTGATTTATTCGTGATTATTGCATGATTTACCAGCATGACATGCTGAATTGCACAAATACTTATTTTTAACACATTTGCATTTTTTTGTATTGCATTTCTGTGTACAATTGCACCTTTGCTAGCCTTGTCCGATACCTACAGAATCCATTCGAACGAAAGTTCGTATGTTCGAGTCAATGTTAGGCACGTCACCGACATAAATTTTGTTGAATCTGGTCGATTTTAAACAATTTCTCTCCATCCACGTACTAATAATCCCATGCTTGGTTCCTACTTTAAATTTACCTACATTTTCTTCTAGAATTACTCCAATAATAGATTTGGTGGATCTCCTCTTCCCCTATCGAACTCGCTTATGCCTATAGTTAAAGAATAATGAAGAAGAAGAAATACCAAAAATTATCCCTTACCTATTAATACATTATCACCAATCGCTAATGATCCCAATGTTTTGTTGGTCCTTTCCATCATTTTATTTGCTTGTCTTAATATATTAAGATGAGCGGTTTTTCTTAGCTTTAGAGCCGGATAATCCTTCTCGTGTTCACTTTTGTGCCAATATGATCAGCTAGATCATCCTTATCTGGATGTTCTGCATTATCAACAGGTACATTTTCTTTATCAATATGTTATAACCAGATAAATCGTTTTTACCTAGCTCACTAATGCCTATAATAAATAGAACGTAAATAAATAACTAGCGCAAAGAAAATAACAAAATTTATTTATTACTTTCTGACACGCTTTCATCTACCATAAGTGTTTGTGGTAGAGAATCTAAACATAAAATAGGATTTTCATGAACATCTTCAGCTATTATTATTTCTGCTTGCTCTATAAGAGATTCAAAATTGTATGATGCGTCACCAACTAAGGATTCGTCTGCAATATTATCTGTCTGCAGTAATCTTTTCATGTCTTCCTCTAATATTCCATTAGAGATCGCTCTCAAAAACTCTTCTGGCACTTTAGAGCGTAATCCATGCTTTGGAATTTGCCCAAACATAGATTTATAAGGCTGCATTTTAATGGCTTCGTGATAGCTCGTGTTTATTGCCCACTGAACATATTTTAAGCCTGTAGACCACGATGAAGTCTTGTTATCACGCATTCATGCAATTAATGAATCTTTTACACTGGCATTACTTCTTTCCTTGGCTTTGAGGATGTCTAGGTCTGCCATTTACAAGGACCAAGTCTTGCCAAAGAACTGCTAATTCTTTTATGATATTTGCAGTAAATTCTCTGCCATTATCAGATTGTAATACATGAGGTGCCCCAAAATCAGAAAAGATGTTGAATAATTCTTCTGCCACTTCATCTGCTCGCTTAGAAGTCAAAGGTCGCAATAAACTGAATTTCGTTAAATGTTCTTATAATGCAGTATATACCTGTATGGACCGTCAGGCAAACTTTGAAAATCAATTAAATCCATCTGTGCTCTTTGGTTCAAATCCTGGCTAATTATTGGACGAACTACAATACCAGCTTGTGTAATTTTTTTACTTTTCTCTGTACAACGTTCGCACTGCTCTATATACCTTTTAATCATAGACATCGGAATATTTGCATAATGTTCTGTCACTTTTTTATACGTCTTCTTTTTCTGCCTTATGACCACAAGCTACGTGCAAATCTCGAATAACGTTAACTGCGTGATTCTTAGTTGTTGTAATCCTGTTATCTTTAATATGGCTTACTTTTGTTACTCCTCCTAGGTTTGTTAAATTAAACGAACTTCTAATGTGATAAAATTGACGATTTTTATTAATATTGAATTGTTTCTCATGTATTGCCTTTAAAATCTGCATTACTTCATTTTCATAATCTTTAGTCCATAACAGAGTTTTCTTATTGTCTATTATTGCTATTTCAGCCATATTATATATTTTTTAAAACAAAACCGAACAAAAACACCCTATCAACGTTTACCTCAGCGCACTAAAACATGATTAAAAAACAAACATAACCTTTAATTCTGGGTTATGCTCAATACGCGTAAAAAGCAAAGAATTACTTGCCGAATTCATGTAATAAGCAATATTTTGTATATTTTCACGGAATAAGCATGGACATTACCGATTTCATGAACTAGGCCAAATATTGCGCAATACGTGTATTAGGATTTCCGTAAATGCGGCGTAACATATACACTGATCAAAGGACAAGAGATTTTCATATTTAAATCTACAGTAACATAAGTGGAATCTAAAATACTAAGGAAATGAATTTTTTATTTATTCAATTCGTGTATGATATTGATATAGGATTAATCAACAATTATGAATGATTCTCTTGTTATCATCACTTTTATTTAAATATAGAATTTGTTTCTTATCAGATTTTGTCTCCATCATATCTTTTCTTCCTTCCTTTCTTTTTATAGCTAATGTAAACACGGTGATTAAATTCAAAGATACTGTATGACAATATCTAATGTAATTTATTTATCGGTGAATTCTTTACCTGAAAATAGTTTTTGCTAAGAATTCTTTGTAAATGAAAATGATTCATGCCTGATAAAAGTACAGGAATCTTCTAAAAACTACATCACGGCAGGATTGTATTTAAATACAATTTGTGTACAACTTTACGACCAACAGGAAAATCGTACAGTTATACATTAACATTATTTATCAAAATTAACCTTAACACTTTTTATTAATCTTAAAAACAATTCAGAAAATTAAGCTTTAAGTAATAATAATAATACTACTATTCTGTAGTATGTATAACTGTAATTCTGTAGTCTTAAAGGTCAGATATAAGTGAATGGGGCAGACGGCGACCATCTAATTCATTTTTAACAGTATTAGAGTCCGTGAACTTACTGTTGTTTGCGGTACTCACTCCAGGCAACAATCTTCTTTTTTCTTTTAACCTGTCTTTTATAATTTATGTAATTTTAATGTGAAAACGTAACGTTAGCAATTTGGTTTTTTTCTTTGCAAGTAGACCTGGGTTATAACACAGTAAGTATGATGGATATAAAAATATTCTAGCCTACTGATGGCCTCTAAACATTACTTATATTGACCAAACTGTTTACTGTATTTAATAGAATGAGAAAGAATTTAAATAAAACATACATATATACATAATAAATTACAGAACATTGTTTGCTGTCACTACAAAACAGCTAACTTCAGGTTTAACTACACAGTACTCACGAAGAAATACCTATCATTATTTGTACAGTATTTTGTGTTGTATTTAAAAGAGCAGTAGTGTTTACATGCCTCTAGTATCAATTTTAAAAAGGTAATAACAAGAGTTTTGACCAAATTATCCGCTCTTGCTGTTTCTGTCGTTTTTACACATCTTTTGTTTTATAGTTACATGTTCTAGTGCTTATGTATTCATTTCACCCATGTTGCTGTATTTGGTTCTTTGATTTTCATTCTACTTGTTTATTCTTCTTAAACTATCATCTTAGAGGCATTATTTTTGTATCCACTAGTAAACCTACATATGTCCAAGACAGTCTTGATCTAAAATTCTTAAAATTTAAAACATTAACAACACCACAATGAACTTTTAAAAAATACCTAATAGTATCAGAAATTCACCAAACTATTTATAATATGACCCTTCAAGAATTATCACTCAGTCCAAAATTTCTGCTGTATATTATTTATTTCCTTTCTGGTCGGTCGAAAATCTCGAAGTTTTCATTCTTTGACTTGCAATTGGTATTGACTATCGATAACAGAAATGTACACTTGGAGAGTCGCAAGAAAATGTTTGAAAAGTCGGTGACCTTGAATCATATCAATCACAACGTTAGGCTCTTCTGGTCCACTATTTGACTGTGAAATTGTTATCTAAAGCTCTTAGCAAAACATTGACAATTCTATGGACAATGTCTTGACGTAGTATGTCTTTGCCTAAACATAAAATACTTCAAATCCATCTCGTGCGCATCATCCTGCATGCACATGTATGTATTTATGCTCATTTTCTCTGCTTGTCCAAGATGTTAGGTCGTTATGTTATAAGAAAACTAAAACTGTTTTGATGTCCTAAAAATGTCCAAAGTTTTTTGATAATATTTGCATTGACATAAAGACTCATGCTGCTTACTGCAGATCTCCGTTTTCCTTATCACTGTTTGCACGTCAAGACGCAAAAACTTCATTATAGATCTGACTGTTGAAACTCTCTAAACTAACCTGGAGGAATATTGTTATTAATGATAATAATTCTAGTTAACAAAGGTGTTTTTGAGCGGGGAACCGTAATTTTTGTTCTCTTGTAGCTAAAGCTTCATTTCGCATTTCTTTTGGTCCTCGTGGTGACCCTCTTAGGCGATGGCATCCTTTACAGATATTTACCGTGTAAATCATTTTAGGACCTCAGCTAGAAAATTTACCTGTGATATTCGACTGATAGTCGTACTAGTTTTATAATTTTACCAATAACTAGCTTCTTACTTTTTTGAAAAATGAGGTTTTGAGGCTAACATCCCGAAGCTTTTCTACGGACAATCAATGAGTTTAGGATATATTATACGGTTTCGTACCTGTATAACTCTTTGTTCTTGGCGTACAAAATAGCGTTCTAATTGTAGTCATAAGTCACTAAGTTGTTTAAAAGGATCTATTCTATAACTCTCAGATATCTAATAATTTGGGCAGTTCTAAAGATTCTGGTGTATTTTTTAATTTGACATTTCTTGTACCTGAGTTGTGCATCCTAAGTACACATGTGCAATTTTATCCTCTAAACTGTTTTGTGCTCTGTCACTATGAACTCTTTTACTTCGGATTTGAAATTCCTCTACCATCGTCCTTGGTAAATGCGAAAACTCTGTTTTTATATTCCTTATGAAAATAGATGTCCGTGTCAGAAGAGGATACGAAATTGGTTCGGATCATTTCTTTGTTGAAATAAAGTTGAAGAATGGGAAACAGCTGGTTGTTAGTGAAGATATCAAAGAGAATAACTACAAACAACCAATCATTAAAGCATATAAACTACAAATGACGAATGTTAGGAAAGAATATTGCAGAAAGATAAATGAAAAGATTGCAAAGACGGATTGAAGTGAAGAGAACAACATAGAATTACTATGGAAAACTCTTAAAGAGCTAATGTGAAAAATAGGAAAGAATGTGTGTGGAATAACTAAAGGAAGAAAAACTAAAACTAATGCATGGTGGGATGAGAATATAAAAACAGAAGTTGCAAAGAAGAAAAAACTGTGGAAATCGTACTTGCATGATAAAAACAATTATAATAATACGAAATATAAAGAACAGAGAAATTCCGTAAGGAAAAAAATTGGGGAAAAGGGAAAGAGAAAAACTTCAGGCAAAATAAAAAAATCGAGATAAGTGGTATTAAAGATACTGATGAAAACTTATTGGTATCATACGCACAAATAATAGAGAGATGGCAAGAACATACAATGGAAGTCTTGAAAGGCAATACAGATAAAAGGGGCAACAACGTGGCAGAACCCAGTAGATTGTTGGATCATGACGATGAACTATCCTATGGGAAGTTCCAGTATGCAATTCGAAGACTGAAGAATGGCAAAGCCGACGGACACGACAATATTAAGGCGGAAATGATTAAATATATGGATGCTGATGACCTTCAGCTGTTTTTAAAAAAAATAAGAATTTACTGGAGTACAGGCCGAGTGCCTAGAGATCGATCGCTTGTCACGGTATTTCCACTGTACAAGAAAGGCGATGCACAAATATTCTCCAGTTATAGGGGAATATCATTGCTACCAGTTTCTAGCAAAGTTTATGAGATAATATTAGAGAAAAGACTGAGAGGGATTGTCGAGGAAACGCTGAATGACAACCAATGTGGGTACAATGGATCTGATATTTTCTATAAGGCAGTTGATAGAAAAAGCTTTGCAATATAATAGTAAATTGTTTCTATGTTTTGTTGATCTAGAAAAGGCTTTTGATACTGCGTCTAGAGATAAAATATGGGAAGTTTTAGAACGGAGGAATGAGGGATATAAGTTGTTACAGGCAATAAGAAGCATACACAGTTGCACTCGGAACATAGTAAGAACGCATAACTTAACGTCAAAGGAGTTTGTAACCAGAGCGGGTGTAAGACAGGGGAATGTTCTGAGTCCTTTATTGTTTGTTGTTCAGATGGACGAAATTACCAGGAAGACTAAGGAGAGAGTAAAGAAGGCCAGAGTTAGGTTATACAAACAGGAGCAAGTCGTTGTGTCTATATGCTGATGACTTGGTGATTATGTGAATATTTGGAATGAAAACTTCGAAGAATTTGGAATGAGGGTGGATAGTGGGAAAACCGAACTTTTAGTGATATCCAAAGAATCAGTAGAGTCAAACATTAGTATGAATAGTGAGATGGTAAAGCAAGTAACGGATTTCAAATATTTGGAATCGAAAATAAATGCCCAAGAAGAGTTGAGTCCCGAAATAGACAGCAGAGTGGGTAGTGCAACGAGGTTATTCCATGCTCTGAATAAAAATTTTATAATGAAGAAAGAAATAAGCCTTAATACAAAAATTAGAGTGTTTAAAACTGCGTATGTGCCGGTGCTTCTGTATAACAGTGAAACATGGGTGTTGAACACGCGAAACGGAAGTAAAATTCAAGCGTCCGAGATGAGCTACTTACAGGCCGCAATCGGGGTGATTAGGCAAGATTGAATTGGACCGACTTTAGAAACACTTGAAGTGTGTCAGTTAATGTGGTTCGGCCATGGTAAGAATGAGTGACTGTAGAATGGTGAAGAGAATCTGGAAGATGGATATGGATGACAAGCGTAACAGAGGGAGACCATCAAAGACTTGGAACGATAAGATAGGAAAAGCTTCGAATAAAAGAAATATTGATTGGAGACATGCGGAGAGGAAAGCTTATGACGGCTGGCAGCGCCGTCCACCTCGACACCATAAGGTAGAAGAGGAAGGATTAAGTAAGTGAGTAAGGAAATGGGAAAAATTTTTCACCTACCTCAAACAAACGACTAGTGAACCGAAATCAACTTTAGTTCGCTTAAAGCAATGGCGGGGAGTTCCCAAATACCGTATTCAGACAGTTTTTTCTTTTTTGCCAATGCAATCAGCATCGATAAATTGCAGTTTATAGTATTTGTATGCAAAATCTAAATTTCAATTTGGCATATCCTTTCCATAAATCTTCTTGCCATTTGTCCTGTTTGTATTTGTTTTGTTTTTATCGGTTCTCCACATTCTCAGTCTAGGTTGTTACACGACTTCTTGTTCAGGCTTTAACCATAGTGAATTATCTCGATATTTCTAGAATTACCAGGAAAATCGTCCTGGAATGCATTTTTCTTACAAATCATTTTATATTTTGATTCCTTTTAAAGATTCCTCCACATGTTTTAGTTTCAGACTTTTGTTTATCTGTATAGGAATCATGCAAAGGGTTTCTAAAATTCTTTTCTTGGTAAGTTTACAAAATTGAAACTAAAACGTCCGTTGGAGTTTTATTGAGATATGAAAACCGATATCAATCAAGGTCCAACATTAGCAAGCTTGGATCCTGAAAAACATGCCTTGGCCTTACCTGTAGCGCCAACCCTAGAGAAGATAAGAATATTTCAATCTGGTTTGTTGAATATTTTATAGCATCATTGGGGCTTAAACTTTTTATTTCCGTTTTTTTAATAATAAAAATTGAAAATGCCAACAAATACGAGCCCCTTTTATGGTAACTCACTAAATTTTAAGGGAACATAAATACCAAGATGAGATCAGAACCAGAAAGCATTTTGCTACGGATCACATGGTATAAGTACAGCTAATTAGGAGAGTCTTCTAGATCTTGCTATGAATGTATTAAGCAAAATGTCAAATGTGGACATATTCTAGATATTTAGGAATTGTCATGGAGAATGGCTATGAAGTTGAGGTCTTATCTGCAATAAGACTGGATAAGGAGAAACAATGGTTATTATATATATATTTTTGTTACATTTTGATTGTGTTAAGCGTGAATGTGGTCGATATTAATAATAATTTATCTTTCTGTTATCTATTTTTCTCTTCGTTTCCGTTTCATCACGTTTCCTACATTCCAACTTTGTATTTTCCTAATTTTTAACCACTTCCAGCGTTGCCTTTTTGTGGTAGTTACGTGTACCTTTGAAATGAATAAGTTTTCACAATTAATTTCCCAAGAGGAATATAACTACATATGATGAGAAATTTGGATAATTGTTTGCAAGACAATTTCTGTTTAAAACAAATAAAACCTAAAATAAATCCTAAACTCATCAAAAAGGCTTGTACACTCACACGCAGACATTCTTTAAATAAGAGTTAAGAGTTGGATGCACTGTCTTGCGGTTTTATCATCAAAATATGACTTCATTCAACACCAAGAATTTTTCAGTTAATCTCGTTGCTAAAACGGTATAGAATATTTTGTCTAATCCTTTTACTTCTACTGTATTATATTGTCTTAATGATGAATTTGCAAAAAAGAAAAGAAAAAAACTTAATTGAAGTGTGCTTCCGTTTCTTTATCTACTTCTGAATCCACGATAGCTTAAAAGTAGAATCGACTTTCTTATCTAAAGAAGTATCACAGAAATTTTTATTTCTGCATTTACATGGAATAATGAAAATTTAATTCTCATCTTCCTCTTTTTTGTACACTACTATAATGAAGTCCTGCAAAAGAAAAGAATTTATGTCTTATAACGTTTGATAAAAAAAAGTGTGGGATCATAATGACTAAAAAAAGAAGAAATGTTAATATGTACAACATGTGCACTTGTATGAAATTATCATGGCGGGAGAGGAAATTGCATTATCTGTCTGTTGAGTTATGTAGTATATAAAAATAGCAAACTTCATATAATATCGTATCATTTAATTTAGGAAAATTTTAATATCTTTGTTTTATGACTTACTCATATATTATGATATCTTACACGTTATTTGCTTATTCAATCAACATCCGCATACAGAGTGGATTTTTAAAATTCTTTCTATTGATAAACAAGTGTGTGCATTTTGATAAAATTTAAATATTACGTGCATCTCGAATCATGCCACTTCTTGTTGGAGATGCAGATAATGTGGTTTTATAGCGATTTCGCTCATTTTTTGCTTTAATTGGATGATGAATTGAGATTCTTAAAATTTCAGTCTGGTTATGGTCTAGAATTATTTTTTGCTATTTAATTAATTTAAAGCCATTGAATCAATTCTGTTTCGAATTTAACAATCCCAGAAGACCGCAATCGATCAGTTTATATTTGTCAGGTTGTGACATTGACTTTACAATAGATGAAGAACCAAATCGATTTAGTAATTACGTCATTGAATACATATGGTTTTGAATATCAAATATAATAATGTAGGCCATAGATATCAAAGGTGACAGCGCGAAGCGTAATAAGAACAAAATAGATAGGCGCAGATACTATTTTGGAACCCTAGAGCTTCGGCGGTCCACACGTAAATCCTCATATAACCTTTTAAAAAAACAATTTTTTCCCTCTGGCACCGACAGCCTCACGTAATATGAAAGTTGACCTGTTAAAAATGTGGCGGAAACTGCAATTTAGGAAAAGATATAATTTTTTTCCTGAAAAACGAGAAATTATCTCTTTCTGGGAAATTTATTTTTACGTAATATAGTGTTCGTCCCATGTGTGTTGATAGTTGGACTTTACATAAAATAAAAATCTGACCGGATGCATTAATTTGAAGATGATACATTTTCTTAAAAATAAGAAGCTTTATCTTATGTGTCGACTGCTGATAAGCGTTAGACATTTAACTAATTAAAGGAATGTTAAATGTTTTGTGCGTAGACATTTTGAAGAAGTTGGAATTATCAAAAACAATGATTAATTTGCTTAAATTTGATTTTACTGTTTATATAAAGATACTTCATACTGTTTTTATCAATGTGTAGTTTTCTTTTGGCCCACATGATAAATGCTCTATGTAGGCGTAAATAAATAAAAAATAGGAAGTTAGAAGAAATGATAGATAAAATTTCTTTTGTTAACTTTTTCGGCCTTTTTGATCTTGAACATGACATTCCTGGTATCACCACTTTTTCCAGAAAGACTATTATCTTTTGATGACCTTTTTAAACTAGTGGCGCCTTAACAAAGGCAAAATTATGTTTTTCCTGCGTTTCATATCAAATTAAAAATATTGTTGCCTAAACTGTTATATGGTGGTATTGGTATTCTAATTTGTATGTACTAATCAGTGCAGCTCACAATCAGCTATTTAAAATTGCAAGAAATGAGAATCAGAATTTAATTTAAAATATTTTCCTGTTGACATCATCATCATCATCATCTGAAATTTTATCACATATGAACAACGGAATAAGTCCAACGAAGAAAGGGAAGTTAGGATCACTGTTTTATAGAATTTGAGCTGTCCCAGGCAGATAATGATCACCTGTTTGAACAAAAGTTTTCTTCCAAGAATTGACGCGACGGCAAGTATGCGGATTAAACAGATTTGGGCAGTAGTATTGACTACAGTTTGGCACTTATTGGACCAAAAATTCGCACTGCACAAAAAATCTAAATGATAGCATTTGCTAAAAAATAGTCACAGTATCTGCTACCACTCCAGAATTCTGGTGAAGGCTTCAAAATGAGTGGTTCATTACAATTGCAACTGAACAGAAAACTAGCTCATCATTCTATTGATAGACAAGAAAGCAGATACTAGGACTTAATGTACCTTCTTCACAATTTGTTAATACTATTGAGAAGGGCATTTGTTTCTTGTGACCTATGTGAGTCTGCAAACCTCAGTTTAAAAATCCTCGCTAACAATAGTATGCGGCAATAATCCAAGCGAATTCGATAGGTATTGTTTATTGTTTTTCTAGAATGTCTTGTTCGGAACTTAGAAAGTCCCGAGACAGACTGAGATTTTTGCACCCTCCCACCCAGTATGAAACAAGCGCGGAAAGACGCAACCCGACCCATATTTGTTATTAGCTCTCTAAAGAAGTTTAATGGAGAGCAAAAACCAATCTTGGGCCACCGCAAGGCCTAATAAAGAGCGCAGCCCGGTTGGATTTGTTTTATTTTCTCAAGGAGGTTAGTGGAGAGCGAAGTCTGACGTTGAACCACCAAAGGTCTTCTAGAATGGTTAACAAAGGGCGCAGATTTTGTTCTTGGAAACTTAATTTTTCATGATGATGTAATTTTCTCACACCTGCAGGTGTTTTTCAAAATTTGTTTCTACTCAAAAACAAATATATGAAAATAGGGTGAGTTATCATGATGAGTCAAAAGTAATTTTTGGCCTTGATTTCAACAATAACTTCAACTGGTTGATTTTATTGAAAAAGGCTGACTTACAAGGTTATTTTGGCTTTGGATTTACTTCTTCAACCGAATAGTTACATTGCGCTCCTGCACATTAGCGAACAATCATTCTCATTTCAGTTGTGTTGCAAATCAAATGCAAACCGTCCTCATATGTAACTGTGTAACTGTGAAGCCGTCATTGTAAAAGCTTCTTTCTTAGATAGATACTACCTAAAATTAAATACAAGTGTGGTTTAAAATACATCGAACTAGTCAGATTCTGGACTTGGCCGCAATTAATAGGTTGCAATTGAAATAAAAACGATCGGAAAGATTCTTTTGTAATCTAGTTAATTGGTTCGTGGAAATTTATTTTAAGATTAAATTAACTTTAGAACAGAGCAACTACACATACTGCGAAACTCTTTAAGAAATTTACATAAAATACTTTTTTTAGACATTCTGCTAAAACTGATTTTGTCCGTAGTGAAAACACATATTGGTACTGATCATTACATGCGCTGGATTTAATAACAAGGAATTCTCTTTTCTGGCCGCCTTCATACTCGACAGAGCTAAGTAACGACTTGAAAAATATACAGTAAAGATGACTTACCTTACAAATGGAAGCTTT